>JAAVUD010000274.1:0-31009 GCA_014898915.1 Fusarium chlamydosporum | reverse complement strand
TGTGATGTGATGAGATGAGATGAGGATAGGCGTCCGTGGAAAACTCTGGCATCGAAACATGATCCCCCATTCCATTTCGTTCCTTCGTATGCGGCATGGACTCCTAACTCTTTGTCTCCGTTGCCAAACACAACTCTATACAAATCCCAAATTTGGGCCACGTTCTAGACCCTATACATGATAACCCTGCCTTGCCCATCCATCCATCCAATCTATCCCACAACGCCTGGTATAAATGTCTCAAAACCTCGCCAACATCAGCCTCGTGATATCCTCAACATCAATTTCCTCGAGTGTCTCGAGTTCGTCAAGTTGTGGAGTCACTCGACTTTGCCTGCTTCGCGTCTCACGTCTTGTGCGGGGGCGATCAAGACTTCCCCAGTAGGCGGGACCTTCCTAAGGGTTGCCTTCTGGCTTTGAGACATCCTCAACCTGTTCCGCATGTTGCCGCTCTTCATCATGAGATGATCCCTGATTCGGAGCCCCCGATCCGTCTAGGTCCATAGGGGAACCCCTTGTGATATCCTGTAGATCCTCGAAATCAGGCGAATCCGCTCGGAAAGGCTCTGGGGAACGCATGATCACATCCTCGAGAGTCTCCGTTATGCCAGGGTATCCAGGAATGCCTCGATCCTCCCCATCTTCAGCGGAAGCACCACTCACCTCAGAATTGACGTCTTCCTCTTCTCCGTCCCCATCTTCGTCCTCCTCGTCACTGCTGCTGCCGAAGCCGGACATTAATGTTCCAGCGCTGATGGTAAAAGGACCAATGCCGTTCCCGCTGTCCTGGGTGAGCTCTATGCCACCGTTCAGACCAGCTTCAGCCAGCGCACTGGAGCCGCCGCCTCCGGAGCCTCCGCTGAGTCCAGAAAGACCGACGCCTCCCAGTCCACTGCCGCCGCCCATAGCTCGGTTGCCCATAGCTACCTCTGGTCGTACACCTCCCAAGATGGCGTTGTCTCGCTCACGTGTTTCGGCAAGTGATCCTTCAACGTAGCTGATCCATTCCTGGCTCATAACCCGGTCAAGGACTGTCTCCGAGAGGAGCTCCGGGGGGTGTCGTTCAGTGAACTTAACAACCTCCTCGGCAATAAGAGTAAGGTGACCCATGTAACCCATGCGGGTCTTGGTCTTGGCCTGGGACTCATCGCTGACCTTTTGGCCGTTGATGATGGCACTTGTGATGTCTGCGGCTTCGAACAGGGAAACAGCCAGTGTGGGGTTGTAGCTGCGGTCCATGGGGCCGTTGAACACTTGCTGAACGATGTCGTAGACGACGTTGTGCAAGAAGTTGTTCCAGGGGTAAGTGAAGAAGAAGTTCTGATAAGTTAGAAAATAGATTCCACAAGTGGTACGAATGACTTACAAGAATGGTTGGAACAACGCGATACTCCACGAATTGGAGCTTAAGGAAGTCTCCGACAACAGGCTCCTCTGCCTGACGTGCGGGCTGCTCTTCTGTTGGCTTAGAGTCCTTGGAGTCCTCCTTTGCCTCAGAGGTTGAAGTCTCCTCAGTTTTGGGGGCATCGGCAGTTGGCTTCTCAGGCGTCTGCGGTGGACGATCAGCCCCTGATTCCGGTGCAGGCGGAGCAGAAAAGAGAGGCGCAGGTGTGTCCTCAGGTTGGGGAGAGAAGCCACGAGGCTGGTCATCTCCCTTGGCAGGGACATCACTAGACTCAGTCTTAGACTCGGACTCAGAGGGAGCAGGGGTCAAGACAACTGACGAGTCAGACGTGTCGTCTTTAGGAGCATCTTCTTGCTTCGAAGAGTCTGACTTTTGTTCTTCGGCCTTCTCGCTGCCAGACTCTTTAGATTCGGGCTTCTCGTTGGTGTCGACCTTGGCAGGCTCCGTAGACGCAGGCTCGGTGGTCTTGGTTTTTGTAGGCGACAAAGGCGCAACCATCAGATCTGGCTCGTCGAAGCGTGTCTCCTCTACTTTGGTGGATGGTTGAGGAGGGCTAAGTGGCTCGTCGACAAAGTCATCCTCATCCTTACCGGAGAGCGAAGTTGTAGAAACAACTGGGATATCATCCTCGGCCTTGACGAACTCATGAGAAGTATCCTCGCTCATTTCCTTGCTTGGTTCAACCTCCTCAAACCCGTCATCGTCTGCGTTGGTGACTTCGAGGCGCCTCTTCTCTTCGGGTGCAGGAGTTCGCATGGTCAAGTCATCGGCGGAGTGGTCCTCCTCCTTGAGAGGGCCTAGCTTGCCCTCGTTACGAAGACGTTGTCGCTCAACGTCACGCTGAGCTGTGAGCTCCTCGGAACCTGGTTCATTCAGCAAGCCCATGTTACTGCAGTGTAACAACTCGGCCATGAGCTCGCATGTCTTAAAGCGGTCAAAGCCAAGGGGCTCGAGCTTGACACCAAAGGTTGAGTCAATCTTGTCCTTCTTGGAAGGCACGTCCATGATGAGACTCATGAACTTGGGGACGTTCTCGGCAAAGAGTCGAAGTAGGGTGCCCAGGTAAATGGGGTCACGGCTCGAAGGCGCAGCGGTCGCCTCGGTGCCCATATCGGGATCGTAGTCCGAGTTGTTCTTTCGAATGACCTCGATAATGATGCCGACACCCACAGTCAGAGGGTTACCGCCACCAAGCATGTAACCGATCAGCTGCTCGATGCATGGCTTGGAGACAAGTTGACGAGTAAGTTCGTTGGGGCCGATGCATTGTTGCTCGTTTTGGGAGGCATTGGCCGAGATGGTGATGATGGCTTTAATGAAGTCACCGGCGGCGGTTTGAACAACCCAGTTATTCTCGGGTCCAAGGCAAGAAAGGAGGCTCGGGATGATGTCTTTGGAATACAGCCACTAGAGAAGCAATGTTAGCATGAATGCAATCGTTTTGATGAGGGGTGCGCATACCTCAACCACACCCTGGCCACCTTCGTTACGGTCCAGGGCAATAATTTTGAGCAACAGGTCCATGACCATAGGGCACTCGACATGCTTAAGCAAATTGGGAACAGCATCAGGAAGAGTGGTCAAAAGTTCCATCATCTCCTCGGTCTTCTTCTCGAACAAGGACTCGTTGACCTTTGTGAAGTAGCTCGCCTGGAGGGGATCGAGCGGGGCAGGGCGGGACAAGAACTTCCAAAAATCGCGAATCAATTGTCGATTGTCAGCGAGGGCCTCGTAGATTGACCAGGTATCGGAGCTGAGAATTTCGCATGCTACAAAAGCATAGCGATTGCGCTTCTTCTCTTGCTCCTCTTCCTCATCGTTGCCCGGGTCGGTGGCGCGGGAGGATGCGCGCGGTCGCGAGAAGGAGAAGCGGTTCTTAGCCTTGGCCTCTTGTTCGGTGGTGGACTCGTCGGGGGACTCGACGCTCTCGAGCTTGGGAGCGACCACATAATCGAGTAGGTTATCGAGAACCTTGTCGCTTCGCAAGTATTCGATGAGTTTTGAGTTGTGCTGTTTGAGCTCCTGGATCAGATCGCTCTCGTCGAGCAGTTCCTCGAGGGTGAAATCGGGTTTGTCGAGGATTGTGTCGATAGTGGAGATGTTGGCGTAACCGCCAAACCTCCAAAACATGGTGAAGGGATGCCCAAGGCGCAGTCGCAGTCGCTATCGCAGGACTGGAGCGTTTTTTGGGAACGAAAAGGTTGAAGGAGGGTTGATGGAGGTGGAGGAGTCGAGATGGATCATGTAATCAATCAATCAGGTCGGGTCAAGTCGAAATCGGTCGAGTCAGCGGGTCGGCGGGCGATTTCCAGCAGTGCAGTACCTTCCTTTATTTACTGCAGCAGCGCTTTGCCTAACGTCACCTCGCTCACCTCACCTCAGCACAGCCAAGATGATGAATCAAACAATGGAGGTATAGTGGTTGATAAACAAATGGTCAGTCAAACTGTGACATTCCCAGAATGTCTTGCAGTGACTGCCTTGATTGTGGGAAAGCAACCCAAAGCAATAGTAGTAGGTACGTAAGAATACTGCGTCGCAATCACTAGAGGCCAAGAATAGGGCAGGATACAGGGAGTATAGTGATTTGGAAAAAGCAAGTACTGTGAATCCTCAGCCTGAAAGAAGGGAAATTCAAGCAGTAATAGAGTTGAGTGATGTCAAAAACGGTTCTCAAGATAAGAATCCGACAAGATAGGTAGGTAGTTTGGGTGAAGCACGGAGAGCATGGAAACGGAAGCAAAGCACGGGCGTCACAGCGAGCAAAGGGCCCGGGCGTCAACTTGTTAGCGAGCGGCAGCGGCAGAGAGCGCCAACGAGAAAACAGAGCAGCACGTCACAAAAAGCAAAAAGGCTTGAACTGAAAATCCACAAAGTTGGCACGCACGCGACATTAAGAGTTTAGTCTAGGTACTCAGGTACTGTACCTAGTCTAGGTACTGTAGTCGATTGGGCGTCAATTTGCCTCCTTGGACTGATTTCACTGCACTTTTGCGGCGGCTGCAGCGCTTCTAGTCTAGGGGTGGCAGAAAACTTAGGATCGAAGCTTGGGTCATCAGAAATAAAGAGTCTGAGAGCCTGTTCAAATCTGTATAAAGTGACCAAGTTATTTCGTCTCATAAGCTAGGTACGAGGATCGAGTCTTAGATGACCCCGGTGCCATGGCCCCCCTCCCATTGATGGTGGGTGGCATTTGGAGAAGCCGCCTTGACTGTTTAGTACTTCCGAATCGATTATGTTTTCTTTTTATCTGAGACATAAAGTCAATCTGATTCAATTAATGATGTTCCACATGCTTAGCGGTTGTTGTTTTGTTGTTGCTATTATTGTCTGCTGCAGCGAGTGTTTCTTGCTTGGTTCAGTAGTATCCATGTGCATATCACCCTCTATGCAGGTGCCAAGCTGCTGTGGAGAAGAGGCCTCGAATTGAAAGATAAAAGGGGCAAAAAGGGTCCATTTCAGGATTGCAGTCTGTCTCAATGCAATGCCATCAACAGCTTGATTATCCACAGAAGATTGTGCGATCTGATAAAAATTACAAAACGGTTACACAACCTATCCTTGTAGCAACGAACTGCTGCTATCGAGAAGCCAATCGAGTCGTAAACATTCACGCTACAGATCCCCCGGAACCGGCTATCTCATCACGGACCTCCTCTTTTCCTTTTTCATCATCCCAACCCTGGATTGCCACGTTGTCTGTGCTCACACCAGTCATCAATCGATTGACCACGCGAGCGGGATACCATCACCAGCATGGCTTCAGTGCAGTGATTATCTGAGTTATCACAAAGAGCCCAGATTTTTATCGTAGAGCCAAGGCCAAGGCGGATAATGTTTGTGTGTGGGCGTGTATGTGGGCAAAGGCAACGAACGGTAGTAAACTTTGTTCATTTGTTCATTCATGTTGCCTAGCTCGATGGCCTACCCTACACCTTTGTCGAACAACTCTGGTGTCTGGAACACAACAATACAGTACAAACACACGATGTTGATGGAGATACATGTGCTCATTTGTATGAGGATAAGAATGAACTTCAGAAGTAAAACAATGATCTTGAAACGAGTGTATCGAAGAAGAAAAACGAGTGTCCAGTTCTCCAAGCCCTCTCTCATCAATGAATCTCACTCGGTGCATGTGCTTAACCACTTACACACTCCAGTCATTCTTTCTCGCCGTGGATCTCTTGGGAGCACCTCCATTGTAAGCCAACAGATTCGGACTTCCCTTTCCAGCATTAGTCACAACATTCTTGGTTGCCAACTGCTTGATCCTATCCTGTACGTTCTTGACAGTCTTCAAGCCCTCCTTCGCTCTCAAATACAATGACAGACCCGCAACATGGGGACAAGCCATGCTTGTGCCGCTGAGCGTCTCGGTCGCGTTGTCACTGCCAATCCAAGTGCTCTTAATTCCCACGCCAGGCGCAAAGATGTCCACGAAGGGACCAAAGTTGGAGAAGCTGGCTCTGTTGTTGTTCTTATCTATGGCACCGACAGTGGTGGCGTTTTGGGCAGAGGCGGGCGATGTGTCTTTGGCGTCAATGTTGCTGTTGCCTGCTGCTACAACGGTGTGGATGTTCTGACGGTACGCCATTTCGACGGCGAGGTTGAAGGCATCGGATTTGCCGCCACCCAGGCACATGGAGATGACAGATTGTTGGTTACGGCCAGGAGTGTTGGTGATGTTATTGACTGCCCAGTTATATCCATCAAGAACGATAGCAGTCGTCGACTGCTAACCGTTAGCAGGATTCGCAACACGAATAAGCCGGAGAACTTACACCCTCATCATGGAAGACCTTAACTGCGATAAGGCGTGCTCTCTTGGCTACACCGTACACCTTGCCGGCGATGGTGCCGGCGCAGTGGGTCCCATGGCCGGCAGCATCGACAAACGGAACACCAGGGTAGGCATTGTAACCATTTGAGGCTCGGCCTTGGAAGTCTTCATGTTTAAGATTGATACCAGTGTCAACGAGATAAGCGAACATGCCATTTCCAGCAGATGCATCGTAGAGATACTCGTTTGTTCCTGTAGTCCGGTGTGAAATGGATGCAAGACCCCATTCAGCCTTGGGCTGGACGGTGGCCAGCGAGACTCTCCTGACCGGCTCAACAGCGAGGACCTAACTCAAAGGATTGAAAAATGGTACGACTTACATCCTGGCTCTCGTTGATCTTCTTGATGGTGCTCTTGTCAAACTCACCACAGTACCCCTTAAAGGTCGAGTTCCAAACCTTGTCAACGCCATCCTCACCGCGACGCAGCAGACTCGCAGTGTGAATATCATCGACCCATTCTATATGCTGCTCGATTTCTGTCTCGTTAACCTTGGGCTTCAAAGTGACAATATAGTTGTCCTGGACAACCTCCTCAATGGTGAATTGGGCAAAAGCCGAGGGAAGCAGAGCCAGGAGGATCTTTACGGAGAGCATCTTGAAAGAGAGTGTTTGGAATGATCAGTACAATGACAATAGGAACCCCGAGGAAGGCTTCTCTTCTTATAGAACTATGTTCCCTCTTCTCTACTGCGTAAGTGGAAGAGGCGTCAAGTAACCTTTGCCAGCCATACTCGACTCCCTCCAATCCGCATGTCTTGGCTTTTACATACACGATCATCACTCGCCAACGCATGAGTTCTGTGCACCACACTGCAACCCAATGTCTTTGATTCAACTTTACACATTAATCTCAACATATGCGCTAGTCTCTCATCTGTCGAAAGTCCGTAGAGGCAAATCCTGTCTAGCATTCTGAAACCCAATCTTCTCAAATGTTGCACCAGCTTTCCCTTATTGCTTTACCAAGAAGGAGAGTAGATTTCGAATGGGGGAGTGGTGAGAGGATCTTGAGGAGTAGTAAGTGGCAATTGAGACAGCCACGCCTACAACCTCGTACAGAGTCATTGGCTGAGGATGGATGGATGATGCTAATATTGAGGAGTGAGGTCCTTTCTGTTCGCTTTGTATGCAACTGGCAACGAAGGATTGAACGAGGCTTTATATAGGCATGAGACGGAACATACACATACTAAATACGCCAGTCAGTTAGCCGTTATATACCACATTGAAGTTCTTGGTCTCTAGTCTCTACCCAGGGGGCATGTATGAAGGTATCCTGCCACCCAGTGTAGCCGCAGGTATATGGGACAAGACACCAGATCTTCGACATCATTTCACGGAGCCACCGAAGTGGAGGGAAACTAGGGTTGAGGCAAATTGAGGACGTGACCTATTCGTCCAGATGATTAGTTTTGTGATTCATCCTTCTAAAACCTCTATCTAGATATATTCCTTAAAACGCTTTTCTGGCTCGAGACACTCTCTTTGTACATCCTCCCAACCCAAATAGCATTACGCCCCTGCCACAGCTTTTGCCATAACCCTCATCCCCTTGTCAAATTCCGCCTTGACGGAGTTGACCTCCGCAAGATCTTTCAAAACACCCCCTCGCCACCAGCCATACCACTCTGCCACCTCACCTAGGTCAACTTCATCACGCGACAACCATTCCATCAATATTTTGTGCCACATGGGAAACATGTGCTGCAGGAGTACCTCGGCGACGACCCTTCGACCGAGGATGTATCGCCAGTCCAGTATGCCTGTAAGGACTGGAAGCGTAGGTTCTTGATCCGAGGGCTCGACGCTGAAGTTTCGGCTTAGATACTTGCCCATTGAGGGTAAGACGTGGGACATGACCAGGGGACGCCATTGATCGCCCAGAACACCCTTCCAATCTTTGAGACCTGGTAGTTCACCCTTCTTGAATTCCCATACATCGATGAGTTGTCTGAACTTTCGTCTAACATCTGCCACGAGGCCGGTACCCTTGGGGTCGAGGTGATACGAAGGTAGATATTGAAGCCAGGGGAATAGCCAGACGTGCGGTAAACGGTGGCTTTGGCGTCTACTCCTGGGGTTCCAGTCTGAGACCGCCGTCTCTAATTTACGAACAATGTTGTCGATAAATTGCGCGCGAACAAAGACTGGCAGAAGGTCATGCCAAGTCTCCATAACGCTGAGCATTGGCGTTGGATCCAGAACATCCCATGAGCGGACCGCAGCGAGAGCCTTGGGGAGCCAGTTCTTGTACATCATGCTTTCATAGGGTGTCGTTGACTTGTGATGACGACGATAGATGTCGTCTGTGTCAACCGCCAATGAATCCCATTTGCCAACAGACTTGCCATCCGAAGCTGCTGGCATCAGAAGTGGTAGTAGTTCCTTAATCCCTGGCGCAAATCGTGTCGGTTCTTGAAGAAGATCCCAATCTGCCTCCCGAAGGAATGGATGGATAGCCGCGACGGCGATGTCAGCAATTTCTGATGTTGTAGCCTTGAGTTCAAGAGCCTTATGCAGACACACGATAAGCTGGTCCCAATCAGCTGTCGCAAGCTCACCACTGACCAATTCGGAAAAGACCTGTAACCTTTCAAAGTCTGATCGCAAATCGTCCATTTCTTGTTCCTTCTCCTTGAGCTCTAAATCAATCCAGGTTTTCCGTTCCTGTAAGCTCTTCCATTCGTCGGAGAAAGCTAGCAATTCCGTTTGCGCTTTTTTGACAAGCTTTCGTGCCTCGATTACTTCCGCTGACTCTGGTGTAGCTGTTCCTGTTGTAGGCGTCATGATACCACTCGTTGACATGAGCATCTTACTGCCCGGCCCTGTCATATCGAGAATAGGAGCAAAGGCATCCGGAATATGGAGGCCTGGCGCAGCAGCCTTGAGCTCTTCTGCTGTAAGGTATTTCGGCTTTTGGCGTCGCGGTGTACTTGTAGCGCTGTCGTATACACCCCCCAAAGACTTCTTCTTTGCCCTTTTACGCTTCTTCTTCTCTTCTTCATCTGAATCCACCACTTCTTCTCCTCGTAGTTGAGCTTGCCGCTTTTCTTCCTTCCGCTCTTGCTCTGACTTCTCCTTCACTGCACCAAGACCGATACCCTGTGGTCGCAAGTTCGCTTCGATAATTACGTTTCGACCCTGTCCTTCTTTACCCAGACCTTGACCTTCTTGGTAGCCCATCTTGGCCATCATTCGAGCTCCAAAAGATTTGGGGTTTGTTTTTCCCTTTGCGCCGAACGCACTGGGCTGTGGTTTGTTACGTGGGGTCGGAGAACCATTGTCGCGCGGGTTCTTGAGAACTGGATCGTTCGCTGATGAGGGAACAAAGCCCATGCCGAGGGGGTTCTTTCCGTCGAATCGAGTTCGAAAAGTTGGGCGGGATGGCGCTTCAGCACTGGCGCTTCGACTCGAGGTTTGGGTATCGTTCTGGGCAAACCCGCGTGCAGCAGCGCCGAAGCCAAGTCCTATTCCACGAGAATTTCCTTCGTCCTCATCCTCCTCGTCCTCGTCTTGATCCATCGCGGATCCTAGTATTGGGCGGCCATCGTCGGAATCTTGATCGTCGTCTTCTTTTTCGCTACCTGCGCCTGTAGAAACAAAGTTCATGCCCTTATTTCTTAAATCTGTTTTCTTCCACTTTTTAGCTGGGCCGTCGTCCTCGCTATCGGAGCCAAAGATGCCCAGTGCTGCCTTTTCCTTGTTATTACGACCAGTGCGACGTCTCTTGCGAGGATTGAAGTCACCGAAGTCGTTGTCGGCATCGAGGCCTGGCGCAAGGTGCTCATCTTCAGATTCGGATGCTGATGAGGAGTATTCGGCAGCGGCAGCTTTGGTTAAACGCGAGGGATCAAATGAAGATCCTGTTGCGCCGTTCATGGTAGCTGTGTGGATTGCGGTGTTTCGTAAAAGGATGTTACTTATCGGGTGCGCGAGCGCACTTGGATAAAGATTGAAGCAAGATCTCGACGCGATAGGCTGAAGCTAAACATGACGATGCTCAGCGCTGAGCCACTGACCCACCCGGAAGATCTTATCTTCACGTGCGCCATTACTAAGCAAGATTCCACCTCAGGTTCCCTTTATTGTGCTGTGGTACTCTGTAAATAAAGACCGATCGTTACATTAGCGCCATGGGCTGCTTTCAAGTGCTATAAACCTATAAACTCTCAATACATGGGCTACGTTTCTTATGCTGTCAAGACTGTGGGCTGGTATACGGTCATCACCGGTACACGCCTAAATAATCACCTCTTGCAAGACTATTGTTCTTTTCCTCGGTAGGATGGATGTGCTGTGTGGGGTGCTCTGCCAGACGAACCTCTTAAAACCTTCTGCAATTGAGCGAAATCGAAATAAGCTACCCGGGAATCCGGGTTTACACTACTATACTGTTGTAGGATTACTGGGCAATAATGATTATCTGGCGGCTTCCGCAATCCTGTTCGAATAACCACTCCTCATTACCTTTCTTGATGAAAGGATCTTGTTCAAGTCAAAGAGACTCTTGACCAGTCAAATGAACTGTGGACAAGGTGCCTAACTAGCTATCCCTCCAGCTTGAAGCACGACACGTCAACAATTTCTTGGTTGCTGAGCAATTGAAAGCAAGGCGAAATATAGGCAGCGATTTCTTGCATCTTCTACCCAGCATTCTGTAAAGGGTTCATGCCACTTAAGCTTTGACCTTAGAGGGCTGAAAGCTGAAGATTCCATGATGCAGTATTTGGGTCCACTTAGAAGAGAGGAATGTAGGAGCCCGAAACCAGTAGCTGTGGCTTGATTCCCCGTTCCTGTCAACCTGCAAGGGAGTTTGATCTAGGGAAATGACAGGAAACGCCAATTCTTTGTATACTGTCCACCAGGTTAGATTATCTTCATGAACAGAATTACATCCAATGTAAAGAAGCATGGTTGTTGATGTTGATCTCCATGCATTTTGACGTCGGTGTATGGCTGTTGTCTGTGTCTGTTTCTGGGGCAATGGCGGTAGATTGGGCGTCAATAAAGAATTGTGACCGGGCCACTTGAATGACAACACACAGGGCAGCCATAAAGTACTTGATCAAGATATTTGGGGTCCGTCAGTGGCACAGTTTTTTTCCAGTTCCATTTAATACATTGGTATCCATATCCATACATATATCCCTTTTCCTTCACTTCCTCATTCAAATATACATCTGTACTTTACGACGTTAACGTTTCAAAAAGCCAATCTGTAAGTCCCTGAAAATCCATTTCCGTCCCGTCCCCGTATTCTGGCCCTGTCCCAGGTTCATTTCAGGCCTGTGGAAACCCCTGCTAAATCAGGTGACGGCCGCTTGTTGACTTTCCCCTCCAAAAAACGAAACGGAACAAGAGGGCTTCGTCCAAACAACAAGGATCCAGGAACAAATAAGAAGTCACTTGCCTTGCTTGTTTTGCGGGTGCATCTTTATTTTGGGCCTTGTCGCTTTGTTGCGCATGCTTCCTTCTCTGTATATTTGCCATCACTAACATTGCGCCGACTCTTATAGAAAGAACAACGCAACTGCTTTGTTTCCTCCTTTAACACACGCGACAACCACCAGACCTCTTCCCTCCTCTTGATACCCGTTACTCTACTTTTCGCTTTTACTCGGTATGTTCTGCGAAGCTATTCAACTTCATCAAGGCCGGCTTTTACTCCTACAGAGTATCCCGTGCGCCTATGGCATCTGGAACCCAATAGCCTTATGATGGATCCTCCAAAGCGCTCCGGTCTATTTCATAAGCTAATTACCCGCCTAGTCCAGTTTTTAAAACCCAAGAAACGACATCATACACTCGAAAGATACCCTGTCTCGAGCTCTCCTCAATACCAATTCTCCCAAGGAACCGCAACCATGGCCGACGAAGAAGATTTTAGCTCCATACCCTTGCCCGACCGCTTTGCACACAAGGTCTGGAAGGTCAGAAAAGGAGCATACGAAGAAGCTACCAAGCAATTCGAGAAGTCCCCTGACGAGTCGGATCCCTGTTTCCGACCGTTCTTGAACGACCCAGGCCTATGGAATAAAGCTGTTCTCGACTCGAATGTTGCCGCTCAGCAAGAAGCAGTCACCGCCTTGTGCGCTTTTCTCAAATATGGTGGAAGGGATTGCTGCTTAAGGACGCGGAACCAAACTATTACCCCTATGGTTGAGAAATGTCTCTCCTCGACCCGAGCAGCCATCAAGCAAAATTCCATCGAAGCCCTGCTCCTTTACATTGAGCTCGACGTCGCTGGACCTGTTATTGAGGATATGCTTCCCGGTTTAAATAACAAGGTTCCCAAGAACGTTGCTGCAACACTACACGCCCTGACACAGATCTTCCACAACTATGGCTGCAAGGTTGTCGACCCGAAACCTGTGCTCAAAGCACTCCCCAAGGCCTTTGGTGCTGCCGACAAGAACGTCCGTGCTGAGGCTACAAACCTGACAGTCGAGCTTTACAGATGGTTGAGGGAGGCTATGAAGCCCATGTTCTGGGGCGAGCTTAAGCCTACCCAGCAAACTGATTTGGAAGCGCAGTTCGAGAAGATCAAAGCTGAAGGCCCACCCAAGCAGGAACGTCTACTCCGATCGCAACAAGAGGCACTTGCCGCTGCCCCCGAAGGCGCCGAAGAAGGCGAGGAAGGCGAGGCAGAGGGAGAGGATGCTGGAGAAGTCGATGCTTTTGATCTGGCTGAGCCTCAAGATGTTAGCAAGAAGATCCCGCCCAACTTTAGCGACCAGCTCGCCTCTTCGAAGTGGAAGGACCGAAAAGAAGCCGTTGACGCCTTGCACTCAGCGCTCAACGTCCCTCGTATTAAGGAAACCGATTTCAACGAAGTCTGTCGTGGCTTGGCCAAGTGCATGAAGGACGCCAACGTTACCGTCGTTACACAAGCTGCCCTATGTATCGAGCTTCTCGCAAAGGGTCTCCGTAAGGGCTTTGCTAAGTATCGCGCCACGGTTATGCAGCCCATAATGGATCGCCTCAAGGAGAAGAAGGCCTCAGTAGCCGATGCCCTCGGAGCCGCCCTCGATGCTGTTTTCGCCTCCACCGACTTGGCCGAGTGTATGGAGGACATCATCGCTTACCTGAGCAACAAGAACCCTCAGGTCAAGGAGGGTACCATGAAGTTTTTAATTCGCTGTTTGCGAACGACGCGAGATGTCCCCAGCAAGCCGGAGCAAGCCACTATCTGTGAAGCTGGTAAGAAGCTTCTGTCCGAGTCAAGCCCTGCTCTTCGAGACGGTGGTGCAGAGATTCTCGGTACTGTCATGAAGATCATCGGTGAACGTGCCATGACCCCCAACTTGGAAGGACTGGATGATATTCGCAGGAACAAGGTTAAGGAGTATTTTGAGGCTGCTGAAGTTAAGGCCAAGGAAAAGCCCAAGCCCAAACCTGCTCCTGCGCCCAAGGCTGCTCCCGCCAAGAAGGTTATGGGTGGAAAGAAACCTGTCGCCAAGAAGGCTGCTCCCGCACCTGCCGCTGCGCCTGTGATGCCAGATGAGGCCCCTCTCGCTCCTCAGCCTACGCCTCGAGCAGCCCCTGGTAAGCTTGCTAAGCCTGGACTCAGTGGATTGAAGAAGAAGACAATTGGAGCTCCTGGAGCCCCTGGATCACCTCGCCGTGCCCCTGCTGCACCTGTCATGCCCGACGACGAACCAGCGCCTGCCCCTCCTCAGCCTCGTCTTGGTCTGTCTCGTGGTCTCGCCGGACGCTCTCTCGCCAAGCCTGCCGCGCCCTCACCTCCAATGGAACCCGCCTCGCCTCCTCCATCCAGCGGTCTTACTGCTGTGGAGCGTGCCGAGATCGAGGAGCTTCGAGCAGCCAACGACCGACTCACCCGCCAGGTTGACGAGATGCGACAAGAGCGTAGTAAGTTCATGTCGGAGATCCAGGAACTTAAAAATCAGAACGCCGGCTTGATCGAGGACCACACCCGCGATGTACTGAGTATCAAGGCCAAAGAGACTCAGCTTGTTCGAGCGAGAAGCGATGCAGAGGCTACCGAGCAGACCAACGACCGCTTGAGACGTGAACTGGAAAGACTTAAGAAGGCTTTGAGTCACGCCGAAAGACTTGAGGGCTCTGGAAGTGGCATGCATAGCCCTCGCCTGGCTTCTCCCACAAACGACGACGTGTACCGCGATCACGGACCACCATCAGTAAGCCGCCATAGAATGAGCATTGCCAGCAGTATGTCCGAAGAAAAGGAAAACGGCGAGCCAATGGCACCTCCTCGTAACAAGTTCAGTCCCGAGATGCGATACGCAGGCAGCGCAAGCTCATCAGGGCGTGGATCTCCAGCGCGCGGTTTTAGAAGTGCACGACCCTACAATGACGACGATCATGTACCAGCGCCCTCACAACGGCCAATGTCATCACTACCTCAACCCACAGGAGGTAACGGTGCTGAGAGCTGGAGGAGAGCGGCCGAGGTGACGAGTCAACTGAAGGCTCGAATTGAGCAGATGAAGGTATGTTGATATGTTTCCTGGCTTACGTACCATTGTAACTAACCCATCTTCAGGCCAAACAAGGACTCGCTCGACCTTGAATTGTCAAAAACACATTGAGCACTGTTTCTTTGCTAAAGTACTTTTAATGATGATGATTTTTGGGAGGTTCATCGCGGAAAAGCTGGATGGGTATTCCTGGGACAGAAACAGACGGTCCCAGTCCGGTTGCATCTTGACGGCGTTGGAACTTGTGCCACCATCTGCTTTGCTTCGCTTCAAGGGGTCTGATAGAATTATAAATGGGCCACGGCTGTCTTGGGATTGTACGGAGCAATACCCGCGGCGGGTCAGAGATACCTAGTTGTTTAATGCATGAAGTTGATGATTTTTATTCACCTTGGAGCTATCCCATCCGCGGTCATCCAGTGAGCGTCTTGGCTCGTATGGGCATCAATTCATTAAGTCAACATGTAAAAAATAAGTACAGGAAATTCCGTAACTCCTTTGTGATCGCTAGTGGTCATGCTTGCCTTGCTTCATCTTTGTGATAGCAAGTTACTCTTTGTCTTCCTTCTTGGCCTTGGACTCGTCATCCTTCTTATCCTCAGACTTGTCATCCTGCTTTTCGTCAGACTTGTCGTCCTTCTCTTCCTTCTTGTCGGACTCTTGCTCGGAGTCCTTCTTCTCGGAGTCATCCTTCTCCTTGTTCGATGATTCTTCCTTGGGCTTCTCATCCTTGCCCTCATCCTTCGACTCAGCCTTCTTATCCTCGTCCTTTGACTCAGACTTATTTTCGTCTCCCTTGGACTCGGACTCGGACTTCTTTCCTTCGTCCTTGCTCTCGCTCTTATCCTCGCCCTTCTTGTCACCACCCTCTTCAGAGGTCTTGGCCTTGTCGTCACCCTTCTTCTCCTTGTTACCACCCTTCTTGCCCTTCTTCTTCTCCTCTTCCTTCTTCTTCTTCTCGGCCTCCTTAGCCTTCTTTTCTTCCTCGGCCTTCTTCTTTCGCTGACGTTCCTTCTCCTCAGCCTCGAGCTTCTCCCAGTTGGTCTCGTGGTCCGCAATACCGGTTCGTGAGAAGTTGTCGGTCAGACCCTTAGCAGTAATGGCGTCACCCTGCTTGATCTTGGCGCGGCCAATAAGAGAGATGAAGATGGCCAGTCCGACCATGGCTGTGAGAAGGAAACGGTAGGAGCCGTACCAGCGAGGCGCCCAGCCCTTGGTCGCGGCGCGGGAGTCGGCAAAATAGAGAGCGACGAAAGCCATGAATTGAGTAGTGAGAGCGTACTCAACGGGGAGCATTAGAGTAGGCCAGGCAACGACTGAAGCGGCAAGACCCATGCCGTAACGGAAGCGGGTTCGTTCACGAAGAGGCGCCTTCTCGGCATACTCAAGACCCTGTTGCATGGTGGTTAGTCTCTTGCGTGAATACGTAGGACTTCAAAACAATGCGGACTTACCCAGTGGATAGCACCAAGGAAAGAGATGATAACAGCACCATATCCAAGCTGAACAGGCTCAATGATGCTCAGCAGGTGCTTGGCCGTCTCATGGTCGACCATGATAGCATCATAAAACGAATTGCCTGTGGGAATGTTTTTGTTCAAGTCCCAAGCGAGGAAGACGGTAGAAAGCGAAGTTCCGAGATAAGGAAGGGTACCGGCGAGACCGAGGATGCGCGACTCGCGGGGCACGTTTGTGAATGTGAAGGTGTCCTTCACGATATCCTAGGACAGGTTGTTAGAGGTCTTTTTGTGTAAAGTTGGAGTAGATTGAAGCTTACAATATCGTGCTTGAGCTCGCCGCCCATGTCCTGGTCTGCGCTGGTAGAGCCTTGAGCTGCAGCCGAAGTGTTGGCCGTTGAGCTACGGCTCGAGACATGACTGGGATCGGACTGGAGAAGCTCCTGTCCTCGCTTGCGTTCGGCCTCATAGTCAATGGGTTGCTTTGGAGGAGGGGGGTTCTCTGAGTCGGATTTGCTCGAGTAAACAGCGCGTTGCTGGCGCAGCAAATGCGCAATCGATGCGCGGGGCAGAGCTGCTCTACTAGGCGAAGTTCTCGCGGCGAGTTGCCAGAGTGGACGAGCAGAGGTACGAAACATGATGTAGTGTGTCGCAATGCAGGATTGGATTGAGAGGGTGAAAGCCAATTGAAAGGCACGCGAGTACAATAAACTAAGCCAGGACGGAACAAAGCTGCAAACCGGCCAAAACCAGGCTGATGCTTTAGTTAATGATTATCGAGGAAGAAGATTGAAGAGGATAGAATAGGAACAAGTTCTGGAATGGAAGTTGAAACTGAAATACTATTGAATTCGATGGAGCAATCGGAGGTAACATGTAATCATGGAATCTTCTTCAGCAACTTCCAAGATCTGAATCAAGATCAAGATCAGGATCAGAATGGGGATTGGGGAATATCTACGACATACGTAATTGCTCGATAATCCGTACCTGGACCAATATTGCGAAGCTACCGGTACTGTACTGTACTAACCATGGATGAAACTCTGTGGCACATTGAAGAATGGACCAAACAGGTACAGGATTGGGCACTATACCCGCTCGGCCCGGAAACTGTGCAGACTGTGTTTAATTTCACTCCAACTCATTCTCTTTTGTTTTTGCTGTCACGCCTACATCATCGCGATCCAGTTGTGAAGCTATGTCGTGACGTCATGAAACTGGTATATTTGGTGTTGGTGTGGGAATAGCTCTAAAATGTCTTAACTGGGAGCTAGAGCTGAGCATCACTAACAGGGAATTGGACAGCCAGATTTATAGCCTTTCACTCCTAAACCGGCACATCTATCGTCAACGGGAATATGAACCTAGTTGAAGCCCCAACGCAATGCAGATGTCAATAAAATACTAAGTCATGAATTATTACTTACTTTAGTACCTGATTAACTCTTGGGCCGATGCCAATGCTGCGGGAATGGCCAACGGATCCATCCTCATGCCCCACCCAAAAACTGCCCTGTGCTTTGATGTGCTCCAGGGCTCTTTAGAGCTTTCAAACTGCCCGAACGCGTTGGAACGTGAAGCCGAAAGCCACTGGCAGTTGCCAACTTAATTCGGTACTTGAGTTTCGCCCAACGTTTCCCGCAAATAGTAAGTATCTTGAAACACCATCGTCATACACGCCACACCATTCCCCAAAGCCCGCCCAATGGTTGATTCCCACTTTTGCTCCTGCGAGGTGCGTCACTCACTCAGAGGACGACACGGCCTGATGGAATCCACCTTTCCACCATCACCGCATACTCGCCCATCTTTATTCAAGAGGCAGAATCAATAATACCCTCATCCACCGAATCCCGCTTTTCCCACCTTCTCTCCTGTCACTCCCATTCCCCTCTACCAGGGATACCCCATCTACTGCACCTACGATACAGCTTCGACTGTGACCCCGCTCTGAAGTTGAAGAGTCCTACCTTCGACGCCCAAAACGTGAGCAGACGATTCACCGATCGAGCCTCGTATGGCACAATAACCACCATCTTCCCCGCCGACAGATGAGTTCTCAATAGACCAAATCAACAAGAACCCTTCCTCTAATTCCCCGGCCCGGGTTACGGCCATAATACCGCCAGAATGCTCGAAGGCCTCGTCGCTGGCCTGCTAAACCGCTTCCTGGGCATGTATGTCAAGAATTTTGACCCTGCTCAGTTGAAAGTTGGTATCTGGTCGGGCGATGTCAAGCTTCGCAATCTCGAGCTGCGCCGTGAGGCCCTCGACCAGCTCAAGCTCCCGATTAATGTTATGGAAGGCCACTTGGGTGAGTTGACACTCGTCATCCCCTGGTCTAACCTGCGCGGTGCTCCTGTCAAGGTCTTCATCCAAGATGTCTTTCTACTCGCCAGCCCTAAGGAGGAAGCCGAATACGATCAAGACGAGGAGGACCGCAGGAAACAGCGCCTCAAGATGGAGAAGCTAGACAGTGCTGAGTTGCTCAAGGAGAGGAACCAGGAAGGTCTAAGCCAGGAGGAGCAAAAGAAGAGCCAGAGCTTTACACAAAGTCTGGTAACAAAGATCGTCGACAACCTCCAAGTCACGGTCAAGAACATACACATTCGATACGAGGACTCCATCTCAGCACCAGGACACCCATTCGCTCTTGGTGTTACCCTCGAGGAGTTCAGTGCTGTCAGTACTGATGGCCAGTGGAAGCCCACCTTTATTCAAGACTCAAACACCGTTACTCACAAACTCGCAACGCTCGGCGCTTTAGCAGTGTATTGGAATACCGATTCAGATCTTCTTGGAACTGGTCGCGAAGCCTCGGCGTCCTCCAAAGAGGTAATGCCACACGATGAGATGGTTGCCAAGTTTAAAGAAATGATTGGCAAAGAAGCGCAAAAGAACACAAACCATCAGTTCATTCTGAAACCAGTCAATGGCCAAGCTAAGATCGAGCTTGACAAATCGGGCGACATTATGGTACCCAAGTTCAAAGCCAACCTGTTGTTCGAAGAGATCGGTGTTGTTCTTGACGACGACCAATACCGAGACGCTTTGATGATGGTTGACCTATTCCATTACTTTATCCGACACCAAGAATACAAGCGACTACAACCAAAGGGCGTCCGGCCCAAGGAAGATCCCCGTGCCTGGTTGGAGTTCGCGGGTAATGCCGTGCTTTCGAAGATCCACGAGCGCAACCGCAAATGGTCATGGGATTACTTCCGTGAACGACGCGACGATCGGAAACGATACATCGAATTGTTCAAGAAGAGAAAGCAAGGCCACCAAATGTCATCAGAAGAAACCGATGCCATCAACAGTCTTGAGTGGAAGCTCACATACGAAGACCTGCGGTTCTGGCGATCTTTGGCTCGTAATCAGCTCAAAAAGGAGAACGCCGAAGCTCTCAAGAATCAGCCGCAACAACCCCAACAGCAGCAAGGTTGGATATCGTGGGTGTGGGGATCGAAACCTCAAGAAAAGATTGAGCATAATGAAGAAAACACACAGATGACCGAAGAGCAGCGGCAAGAGCTGTATGAGGCAATCGATTGGGACGAAAAGAACGCCATTGCCGATGAAGTGGATGTCCCTCGCGAAGCCATCAAGATGTGCATCGAGACGTCTCTCAGCACTGGTAGCTTCACCTTGAAGAAGAGCCCCCACGACAATGCTGCTGATCTTCTCAGCCTGCACTTTGATGTTTTCAAGGCCAAGGCGTTGCAAAGGAAGGATTCGATGCTCGCAAATATCAGTCTCGGTGGACTCCGTGTTAATGATGGTACCACACCGGACTCTGTCTACCCAGAGATCGTGCGAGTCAAGGATGCGCCTACTGAGACACAACGTAAGCGACTTTCGCTGGCCGAACTCGAGCAGCCCGAGGAAGACCCCTTCTTCCAGTTCGAATTTGAACAGAACCCGATTGAGCGGGAGGGTGATATTGCTATTGTCGGAAAGATGAAGCCTCTAGAGGTTATTTGGAACCCTAATTTCATCGTTGGCATCGCCGACTTCTTCAGACCGCCCGAGCGACATATGGAGTCCATTACTGCCCTCATGGAGAGCGCTGGTGCGACCGTTGAAAGCATCCGTGAGCAAACTCGAGCAGGTCTTGAGTTCGCACTGGAGGAGCACAAGACCATCAATGCTGAGCTAGATCTTCAAGCGCCCCTGATCATTGTGCCTGTCAGCATCACCACCGAAAACTCTACTTGTCTCATTGTGGATGCGGGTCACATCCATGTCAACAGTGAGCTGGTCGACCAGGGCACAATGAAGGAGATTCAGTCCAAGCAAAAGCAGGCGTACAGTGATGAAGATCTTAAACGACTTGAGTCTGTCATGTATGACAAGTTTATTGTCAAGTTGACATCAACTCAAGTTCTTATTGGCCCTTCCGTTGACGAGACCAAGGCTCAATTAGTTGAAAAGAGCGACGAGGCCCATCTTCATGTCGTTGAACAGATCAACGTCGACTTCATTGTCGAAACCTCTATCCTGCCCAAGGCGCCCAACTTGACCAAATTCAAGGTCTCGGGACATCTTCCAATGCTTCACGCCACTGTGTCCGATACCAAGTATAAGAACTTGATGAAGGTCATTGACGTGGCCATTCCCAAGTTTGGCGGAACCTCAGCGCAAAAGATTGAGCAACACAAGGAAGCGTCCCGCCCTCGCCTCAAGAGTAACTCATCCAATCGATCTAGGAGAAAGTCTCAGCGTGAGCGAAGGCAATCCACACCTTTCCCATTTATGCAGTCTGAGACTGCAGTCGTGCTTGACGACATGGATGAAGATGATGACGATTTCGAAGACGCGCAGGATGGAGGTGACTCGGAGCAACTCAAGGTCCAGCAGCGTATCTTCGAGTTCAAGTTCAAGGTTGACACCCTCAAGGGTTCGCTTTACCGAAGCGATCCAGACGGGCAGAAGCCTGACTCGTTGCTGGTCGAGCTGGTTGCTGAGCGATTTGACTTGGAGTTCTATACTAGACCTTTCGATATGGTCGCCGACGTCTCACTTGGCTCAGTGACAGTCGATGATTTTGTGGATAATCCTTCTGCTGAGTTCAAGTCTATCATCTCATCTGGTGATAGTGAGGATCTCAAAGAGGGCCGCAGTCTGGTCCACGTCAAATATGTCAAGGTCAACCCTGCCTCTCCCGAGTTTATGCCTGTCTACGAGGGCGTCGAAACTAACATTAACGCTGTTGTCTCGACAATTAACCTGATCGTCACTCGAAAGACACTGCTTACTCTCCTCGACTTCATTCTCATCACTTTCACAAACAATAATAACAACCAATCAAACAACAACAAGGCAATTGTGGATAGCGATGACGATGATTCGGAAAGCATTAATACTGCAGTTGCAGTTGCTAACGAGCCCCAATCAACTTCCAGTAATGGCTCGATTCGAGTAAAGGTTGACTTGAAGAGTATCAGGCTGATCCTGAATAACGATGGAATTCGCCTTGCCACTCTGTCATTCAACAAGGCCGATGCTGGTATATTCCTAAGGGGTAACACTATGCGCATCTCGGCTAAGCTTGGCGACCTATCCCTTGTCGACGACGTCAACCTTGGTGTCTCGGAGGATTCCCATCTTCGCAAACTCGTCACCATCCAAGGAGATGATTTGGCCGACTTCCGCTATGAGACATTTGACTCCAGCAATCCCAAGGCGTACCCAGGATACGACAGCTCGGTTTTCCTTCGTGCTGGTTCTGTTAAGGTGAACTTCGTTGAGGAACCATTCCGTAAAATCGTCGACTTTCTGGTAAAATTTGGAAAGATGCAAGCTCTGTACAACGCTGCACGCCAAGCTGCCATGAACCAGGCCAACCAGATGCAGCAGAGCCCCAGTCGCTTCAAGTTTGACGTTGTTGTGAATACTCCAATTGTCGTCTTTCCCCGTGTCCAACAGCCAGGACAAGTCGAGAGGGATGTCATCACAGCCTACCTTGGTGAAATCTACGCCCAGAACAAGTTCACTCCCCTGGATGACAGCGAAAACTCTGACATCGCCATGAAGCTGTCCGCTGGTATCCGTAACATCAAGCTCACCTCTGACTTCCAATATCCCGGAGGGGTTTCAGAGGAGCTCGAGATGATTGACCATGTCGACCTCGGATTCAACATCACGTATGCTGAGCACAAGAATGGTGTCAAGCGACCTGAGACTGAGATTGAAGGAACAATGTCCGACTTTAACCTACGTCTTACGCAATACCAGGTCAAATTCCTTCTCGAAATCTCCAAGTCAGTGCCTGCGGCATTCGCTGGTGAAGGCGGAGATAACGAGGAGGAAGCCGCCAAGGCTGTCGACGAAGGCACCCTGCAACGTGCTCGAACTGTCAACTTCGAAGACAAATCTGCTGACGAAAATACCCTGGTAGATCTTGGTCCTGAACTTGGCTCGATTGGTCAAGAATGGACTAAGCTTGACCTTGTCTTCAGCGTCAACACTATTGGTCTTGAACTGATCAATGCACAAGAAAATGAGCCAGTTGAGGACATTGCGAAGTCCAGCTTGTCACGATTCTCTCTCGACGATACCAAGATCAAGACCAGGATGCTCTCAGATAGTTCACTGGAGGCGGAGCTGCTCATTCGATCATTCACAATCTACGACAGTCGTCCACGCGATACTAATAAGTTCCGTCGTATCATGTCATCGATGAACAAGGATGTGCAGCAGCTTATGGCCAGTGTCACCATATCTGGTGGCAAGGAGAAGAGCTTGATAGCCATGGCTACCATCGATAGTCCCCGGGTAATCTTTGCGCTTGATTACCTCTTCTCGATCCAAAAGTTCGCCGTCGAAGCACTCACTGTCGATGAGAGTAGCCCGATGGACGATGAAAGTATGGCCGATAACACACCCTATGAGTCGGACACAGATTCCATGCAAGTGACTGTGACGGGTGGTGCTTCTCGCCCTCGATCAGAAATCTCACGACGACAAAGCGAGGAGGTATCCAAGCAGGAGGAGAAGAAACAAGAGTCTCCCATGAGCATCGCTTTCCGAGTCAACCTTGTCGATGCTCAAGTGATCCTAATTGCCAATCCTTTGACATCCAGTTCTGAGGCAGTTGTGCTATCCATCCGACAGATGCTTCTCTCCCAACAGCATGCATTGACTTTCCAGATCTCAGAAATCGGTATGTTCTTATGCCGAATGGACAAGTTTGAAACGTCTCGCCTTCGTATTATCGACGACTTTTCAGTTCAGTTGAGCATGGACGGATCTAAGCCTCAGACAACGGACATCCATGTCGATATTGAGCCCCTTGTCCTGCGACTGTCGCTGCGCGATATTCTCCTGGTGCTCCAAATTGTCAGCAAGGCGAGCGAACTGTCTGGCAACGAGCCCAAGCAGCAAGTCAAGGAAACATCCGCTGAACAGAAAGCACGCGAGCTCCGAAACGCCGGAATTAAGCAACGCTCTGCCAGCGGTAGAGGTCAATCTACCATCGCCGGTAGAAGTAAGGTGACGGCAACCAGTCACGCTGTCACTCAGGGTGCCGATACTAGGGGCGGCAAAACACCCGAGCAAGTCGCCCAACAAAAGTACGAGACTTTGTCAGCAACAGTGGAAGGCATTCGTGTCGTGCTTATTGGAGATGTGCACGAACTTCCCATCCTGGATGTCGGTATCAAGAACTTTACTGCATCCGCCGAGAACTGGTCTTCGACTTTGAAGGCCGAGACTGCCATTGACCTGTACTCTAACGTTTACAATTTCGCCAAGTCAAGCTGGGAGCCCCTCCTTGAGCCCTGGCAAGTTGGCTTCGGCGTTGCCAAGGACCCTGTCTCGGGATTGATGTCAATTGATGTTGCCTCCAAAAAGGTCTTTGATGTGACCATTACCACAGCTTCTATTGCTCTTGCGTCCAAGTCGTTCCAGTTTCTGACATCTGACGAAGATGTACTGGACAAACCTCGCGGTGTCGAAGCGCCGTATCGCATCAGGAACTACACAGGCTTCGATGTTCTTGTTCATTCCAAGAGCCCTACCAGCGATGAGCCTATCAACCTTCGCCTAGAGGATGGTCAGGAAGCACCTTGGAGCTTTGAGCATTGGGAGAAGATGCGTGAGAACTTGCTCACCGAGTCAAACCAGAACTACGTCTCCATCCAGTTAGAAGGCAGTGGTTTTGATCCCGTTAAGAATGTCCGACTCAACCGGGAAGGTGAATACTTGTATGGCCTCCGCCCCAAGACTGACGATGTCCTCCATCGTCTTTGTGTTGACGTTGAGTTGGGAACCGACAACATCAAATATGTGACCTTCAGGTCTCCCCTGCACGTAGAAAACGCCACCGAGATTCCCGTCGAACTGGGTATCTACGATGCACAGGATGGTCATCTTCTAAAGATTGAGAAGATTGCTCCTGGCGACTCCCGACCTGCTCCTGTTGGTGCCGTTTTCGAGAAGCGTGTACTTGTGCGGCCCGATAGCGGATTTGGCTATCAGTGGAGCAACGACCAACTGTTTTGGAGGGATTTACTCAAAAGACCTACCAAGCAGGTGGTCTGCAAAGGAGAGAATGGCGATCCGTTCTACTTCCAAGTCCATGCCCGTTTTGACAAGGCCAACCCACTAACAAAGTAAGTTTCTTGACACCTATATGAAGGATGATGCTAACGTACTCAGACAATACCCGTACATGAAGATCAAGCTTTCGGCACCTGTGACCCTCGAGAATTTGTTGCCCTACGATTTCAAATATCGCATCTATGACAAAGCGACAAAGAAAGACTGGACCAACTTTTTGCGGAAGGGGGGTGTTAGCCCGGTTCACGTTGTGGAGCTCTCACATTTGCTACTCCTCAGTATCGACATGCAAGATACAGTGTTCAAGGCGAGCGACTTTTCCATCATCAATCCTGGAAACAACGAGGAGTTTCGAAAGGAGGGGCGAATTGTTGTAAAGGACGATCAAGGATTGCCGTTACACCTCTCACTGCACTACTTCAAGATCCCCAACAGTGGAGGTGCATTCAAGGTCACTGTGTACAGTCCCTATGTCGTCTTGAACAAGACCGGTGTCGATGTTCGGGTCCGTGCCAAGAGCTTCCTTCAACAGGCCAAGCCGGCAGCAGGTCAATTCCCGCTGATGGACACATCGGACCAAGATCGTCCTAAGGCTCTGCCCTTCATGTTCTCTTACGGAAACGACGATCACCGTAACCGAGCTCTGTTGAAGATTGCTGACTCGGAATGGAGCAAGCCTCAGAGTTTTGAAGCTATTGGAAGTACCACCGAGGTTGTTCTCAACTCAGCAACCAAGGACAAAGAGATCCACGTAGGCGTCACTATCGAATCGGGTCAGGGCAAGTACAAGCTCACCAAGGTTGTGACGCTTGCACCTCGATTCGTTCTACACAACAAGATGGATGGGGAGATTCTCGTCCGAGAGTCTAGCAGCTCTGGGTACCTTACCTTGGGCGACGGTGCTCTCCAGCCTCTACACTTCATGCAGAAGTCAAGGGTCAAGCAGTTGTGTCTTTGCTACCCTGGTGTGAACAACCAATGGACGTCTCCATTCAACATTGCGGATATTGGTACTCAATATGTCAAGATTGCCAAGGCTGGACAACGCCAAAACCTTGTCAAGGTGGAGGTTCTTATGGAGAACTCTACTATATTCTTGAACTTCAGCATGGAAACCAAGACATGGCCTTACTCCGTGCGCAATGAGAGTGATATTGAGTTCATGTTCTGGCAAGCCAATCCCAATATTGATGATGAAGGAGTTGAGGATCGCAGCGGTTGGAGGCAGATTCGATATCGTCTTCCGCCACGAAGTGTCATGCCCTACGCATGGGACTTTCCCGCCGCCAAGTTCCGTGAAATCATCATCTCTGCCAACGGCAAGGAACGCCATGTTAAACTAGCCGAGATTGGTAATCAGATCCCGATGAAGTTTACAACATCGTCTGGTAGCCAGAAGATTGTTGACATCAATGTTGCTGCCGATGGCCCGAAGCAGACGCTGATTCTCAGCAACTTCCGTGCCAGCAAGAGTATGTACAAGCCCAAGGCGTTGTCTAGAACCAATACTGGCCCCGAAGCCTTCGAAGTCAAGGATCAAGACACCGGTGCGACCTTCCGCGCTCAGCTCAAGCTGGCAGGCATTGGTGTTTCCCTCGTCAATGCCCAAATGAAGGAGCTTGCCTACTTGACTTTCCGGGACGTCCAGTTGCGATACAGTGATTCGCCACTGATTCAGACGCTTTCAATGGCGATCAAATGGATACAGATAGACAACCAACTGTATGGTGGTATTTTCCCCATGATCCTTTATCCTACTGTTGTGCCGAAGAAGGCACAGGAGGTTGAAGCTCATCCATCGCTCCACGCCATGGTCAGTCGTGTCAAGGATGACTCGTATGGTGTGCTGTATGTGAAGTACGCCACAATTCTACTGCAGGAAATGTCTGTGGAACTGGATGAAGACTTTGTCTTTGCTCTTCTTGACTTCACCAACGTTCCAGGCGCTAGCTGGACAGAGGTTGACGAAAGAGGCAAACTGTGTGACGAGGATCTCGACATTCCAGAGCCTTCAGGTCAACCAGCTGGAACGGACATTTACTTTGAGGTACTCAACATCCAACCCATGCAGCTTAACCTCAGTTTTATGAGAACGGAGCGGGTCAACGCTGAGGACAAGACATCTTCCCGTAACCCCATCATGTTCTTCCTCAATGTCATGACGATGGCTGTTGGAAATGTCAACGAAGCGCCATTGAAGTTCAACGCACTTATTTTGGACAACGTGAGGGTGACTACAGCCGTACTTATTCAGAACTTCTCGAGCCATTACAGTCAGGAAGTTATGTATCAGATCCACAAGATTCTAGGATCCGCCGACTTCCTCGGCAACCCTGTGGGTCTGTTCAATAGTATCTCGTCAGGAGTGACCGATGTGTTCTACGAGCCGTATCAGGGCCTGATCTTGTCGGACAAGCCAGAGGAGTTTGGCTTGGGCATTGCCAAGGGTGCTGCATCTTTCGCGAAGAAGACGGTGTTTGGGTTCAGCGACAGTTTCTCCAAATTTACAGGCAGTCTCAGCAAAGGACTTGCAGCAGCGTCGCTTGACAAGCAATTCCAAGATCGTCGCCGTATTACAAGGGCTCGCAACAAGCCGAAGCACGCCTTGTACGGTGTTACTGCCGGTGCCAACAGCTTCATCACTAGTGTTGCATCGGGCGTAGGAGGTCTTGCACGCAAACCTTTGGAAGGTGCCGAGACAGAGGGTGCGCTAGGTTTCTTCAAGGGTGTCGGCAAGGGATTTATTGGACTGGCTACCAAGCCTGCTGTGGGAGTATTGGACATGGCCAGCAACGTCAGTGAAGGCATCCGCAACACAACAACCGTGTTTGACCAAGATGGTTTGGACCGTACACGGTACCCACGATACATTCCACAAGATGGTATCGTGCGCCCGTACAACCCACGGGAAGCTCTCGGGCAGTACTGGCTGAAGCAGGTGGACAATGGAAGATACTTTGACGAGCAGTACATTGGACACTTGGAGCTACCGAAGGAGGATATGGTGGTCATGGTTACTTATGCTCGCATCTTATTGATCCGATCACGACGTCTTACCAGCGAATGGGATGTGCCCCTCAAGGACGTCCAGACCATCGCTAAGGAGAGGACAGGTGTGAGTTTGTCACTTAGAGGGGGGGCCAATGGACCATTCATCCCTATTGGAGAGGGTAGTGAGAGAGGATTCCTCTACAAGATGATCGGCGTGGCGGTGGAAGAGTTTAACAGGAGATTCAGGAGCGGCGAGTAACAAGGAGGAGCAGTTTATACGATTGGAGCCGATGTAATTAGTTAGCACAAAGCATGAGTGCGATGGTGTCTGGCGTTGTTGATATAGCACTAATAAGAACACAAAGTATACTATAATTGTTTACAGTGAACAAGAATGGTATGGAGAGTACCTGTAGGCAACACGACACCGTGGACTGATCGACGGGTTCAGCGATTGAGATTCGATGTTACACTGTATATGAATTACAATATAAACCTGACATGGGCATAGCGGATATGATTAACCGGATTACCTCATGGCTACGCTGGAGGATGCTAGGGCGCAATTCTGAAGTCTACCAAAGCACGCCCAAGTTTCTTGTACCAACGAGCTCAACAATGCGCGGTGTCGAATCCCGACATATCTATACGCTTTTTGTAGCCAGAGTGAGATGACATTCGCACCTGGGCTATGATATAGTCTATCCTCAAAGGCACAGGTTATGAGTTTTGAGGGTCGTAACGAGAACACAGTGGGCGGTTGGTTAATCTGGCTCTGGATCACACATGAGATGCGCCGAGACAAGAGCATAGCGATACTTTTTCACAAGAACAAATAGCACCAGTGTGAACTCAATGCAGTGGTAATGCACTTGTATCAGCGACACTGATGGCACAGCTCGGGCGGTGTAGTTTCGCGACTCGAAGATGTCGATTGTTATCGGTCTGAGACGACGCAAAGCAAAACATAGGCTGGTAGATTCGTTTCGTGGCTCATGAATAGCGATGGCTGTATGGTTTGTATCCGCGTTGGTTTGTATCCGCGATGAGGCCTGTCAAAACGCGTGCTTCAAAAGCCTAGGCAGGAGAACGCCTAAACTGCAAGGTCCAAATTATAATCATAATTCCATATGGTGGTTCAAAATAAGATAAAGATGCGCGTGTATTGTAGATAAGAGCCCCGGGGTTATTGCTACTTCGGTCACGACAGACTCTGCACAAGCTTACATCTAAGAATAAATCGGCCGAGTCGAGGCAGGTACACTGGGGGAGTGAGGAGTGGTGTAGTAAAATGACATTGCGCGTCCGTGGCAATGCCGAAGAAAGACCATGCGGTGAAGCATGGATTTGGAAGACTTGACTGAGAGACAGATAACAGATTAATAGAATGAAGGTTGGCAGAAAGTGAAGAGTTGACAACGATGTAGTGAGCGAGCCCGTATACGGATGAACTGGCAGTGATACAAGATCGGGAGTAATTATCGTTGAGAGCCAGCCATGGCAAACCCGGTACAACGGTCACGTTGCGATGGGCTTGACAGCTCAACTCAATCTGACAGCCATCGGTCGGGACAGGCCGAGATATCGAAGCGGAGATGGCCGATGGGAAAACCAGAACTATATCTCAAATAGAAGGAGATAGTGCAGTTGTTTTAACTTATCTCGAAAGCTGGCATGTGCCATGGCCACGCGTGAGCTTTTGCCTCTTTCTCCAACGTGAGAAAGCTATCATTACCTCGGACAGCGGCAACATGGGCGAACGAAAAAAGAGGGTGTGAAGGACCCGTAGCTAAGAGAATCGATAAACCTGGGGGGAGGGAACAAAAAGCCCGGGGAAGCTTATCGGATGCGGAACAGAAACAGGGGGGGAGAGATAGTGCATTGCATGGCATGTATCAGTACGGTAATCCTGGGGAAAAGGGAGAGGGAGAGTGTTTGTTGTTACATAACAGAACATGGAGAAGGAAGCAAGATTTGGGGTCACCTACTTGATTCAGTAAGGAGGGCCATTTTTGGCACGGTCAGCGGCTGGCCGAAATGAGTTTGGGGTCATGGGTTGGGGTCTGGGATAGCAAACGGGTGTGGCTTCACTGGTGTCGGCGAATGAGATTGAGATTCAAGCATGAGCGAGCAAGTTAAAGGACTTGAGTGGTAGAGACCAAAGTCTGGGGGGCATACATAGGTTCAATGCTCGGAGATGGGAGTTGAATATGGTTAATGAAGGATGAGTCTAGATGTTTTTGATAAGGAAGTGCTAGTGAATAGCTTCAGATATGGGAGATTGTACTCTAACTCTGTACTGTAGCGATAACAATAAACTGGGGAACCACCCACCACTTTAGTTGACCGAGCACAAGTCAACTACAATCGGGTATCTGTTGGTTCTGTTGTGTAGTAGGTCGAGCTGATGAGTGAGCTACACAAGTTCCTTGTTGTTAATCAGGTTCAATCCAAGCTGAAAGTGTTTTAGGTCTAATCGATTGGTTTATGCATAGATGACAACTGCTGATGGTGTGGACGAGTTTGAACCAATGTCTCTTCTCTTTTCTTAGATACTGGATTGAGATTGGGGTTCTTTGGAGGAGAAGAAAAGAGGGACGCTATTCCCAGGGTGGTCGATTGGTCCGTTAGTGGAGACTACGTCAGTGGAGTTGGCCGAGTCTCGGGAAGTCTAGCGTGCATTGGCACTTTGCAAACGTTCCAGCAACCTGCCAGAAAAGGAATAGATGATGCCGAAGGATGGGACCGGGGGGTGGTGATGGTGGTGGCAAAAGAAGATAATGTTTCTGTTTAGTTACTTTGTCACTGAAGACCAACAGTAACTGAGAGGAGGAGGAGGAAGAGGAAGAATTGTCAAGGTTTGTGTTAAAGTATCAGTAGAACCTGGGGGATGCAGATCTGCGACTGTCACTGTTGAACGATCATCATGCACCAGTAGGTTTGCTAGTATCGATTGTACTGTACATACTAGGTAGGTATGCTGTAGAAAACGAGATACCTAGTTATTAGACATCTAATCTCTATCTGACGGGCACCATTAAAAAAAACGTGGAGACAAAAAGGCGACTCCGAGAAAGTCTGACCCAAAAACCAAGGATCTAATCCAATAGCAACAGTCCAACTGATAAGCTCTTGTCAGTTCCCAGTCCTGGTCCCTACTCGCAGAAAAGATCCATGTCGCCCGTTACCTTTACGACTACGTCCTCTCTGTCTTGTCCTCCCGCGGGACTTGATCGAAGCTATAGCTGGGCTGGGCTGGGCTGGGTTACTGTATATACTAGTAG
>JAAVUD010000272.1:0-55873 GCA_014898915.1 Fusarium chlamydosporum | reverse complement strand
CCTCCACCGCCTCCGCCGCCCCCTCCGATGCCTGGTGCTGGAGGTATGCCGCCTCCACCACCTCCTCCCATGCCTGGCGCTATGTCTGGGCACTACTTGTCACGACAACCTGCTTTCGCTGCTGCTCCAGGCATTGGCTTGCCTGTTGTTCGTCCCAAGAAGAAGCTCAAAGCTCTGCATTGGGAGAAGGTAGATGCCCCTGAGACCAGTCATTGGGCAGCCCATACTCCCTCTGCTGAAGCTCGAGAGGAGAAGTACCAAGAGCTCAGCAAGAAGGGTATTCTCGACGAGGTTGAGAAGCTGTTCATGGCAAAGGAGATCAAGAAGCTTGGTATGGGAGGCTCCTCTAAGAAGGATGACAAGAAGCAAATCATTTCTTCTGATCTCCGTAAAGCTTATGGTAAGTTAACTGGGAGCTCCTGTGCAGCTTACATGCTAACAAGATATAGAAATCGCTTTTGCCAAGTTTTCACAACACTCCGTTGAGAAGATCGTTCAGATGATCATTCAGTGTGACTCAGATATCCTAGACAACGTCGTTGTAATGGACTTCTTGCAGAAGGACGATCTGTGCAACATCCCTGACAACACTGTTAAGCAAATGGCCCCATACAGTAAGGACTGGACAGGCCCCGATGCCAAGTCCCAGAACCGTGAACTCGACCCCTCCGAGCTCACTCGTCAAGATCAGCTCTACCTCTACACGGCCTTTGAGCTACACCATTACTGGAAGAGTCGAATGAGAGCACTTGCTCTCACCAGAAGCTTCGAGCAAGAGTACGAAGAGATTAACGACAAGATCAGACAAGTTGTTACAGTGTCTGAGTCGCTACGTGATTCCGTTTCATTGATGAACGTTCTTGGTCTTATTTTGGATATCGGTAACTACATGAACGATGCAAACAAGCAAGCACGAGGTTTCAAGCTTAGTTCCTTGGCACGATTGGGTATGGTAAAGGATGACAAGAACGAATCCACACTGGCCGATCTCGTTGAACGTATTGTTCGAAACCAATACCCTGAGTGGGAGACTTTTGCGGATGACATCAACGGTGTTATGACTGTGCAGAAAATCAACATCGAGCAGCTGCAGGCGGATGCGAAGAAGTACATTGACAACATCCGAAACATTCAAATGTCCCTGGATTCGGGTAATTTGAGCGACCCCAAGAAGTTCCATCCCCAAGACCGAGTTAGCCAAGTCGTTCAGCGCATCATGAAGGACGCCAGAAGAAAGTCCGAGCAGATGGAACTGTACCTGGAAGAGATGATGAGGACATACAAGGACATCATGGTATTCTATGGTGAAGATCCTGGTGACGATAATGCCCGCCGAGATTTCTTTGCCAAGCTCGCGCTCTTCGTGGGTGAGTGGAAGAAGTCTCGCGAAAAGAACGTGCACATCGAGGAGACAAGGAGGCGTAACGAGCAATCGATGAAGCGAAAGCACGCAGCGCAGCTCAAGCTCACCAGCAACAGCGCCGAGGCGGGTCCAATATCGCCTTCCAATACCGGTGCCATGGATTCTCTCCTGGAGAAGCTACGTGCAGCCGCGCCCCAGGCTCGGGATCAGAGAGACCGAAGAAGGCGAGCGCGACTCAAGGATCGCCACCAGGTTCGTGTTGCATCTGGTCAAAAGATCCCAGACCTCGATGAGATCCCGGAAGCGGAGGTGAACCTCAAGACTACCGAAGCGCCAAGCGAAGACGACTCGAACGTCCTCAGCCCTGGCCTATCATCGCCTCGCTCAGGCGGGGACGATGTCGCAGATCGGGCAGCTGCTTTGTTGCAAGGTATGCGTGGTGGTGATGGTGCGGATGACGATGATCCCGAGAGGAGGGAAACGCTCCGTAAGGCCAGACGGCAGACAGCAGAGGAAGAAAGAAGACTAAGGAGACGGCGAAGGGACAGGACAACAACGAACCAATCAGAAGAGCATGCAGAGGAGCCTAAAGAAGAGTCGAAGGAAGAAACTAGACCAGAGTCCAAGGGTGGAGACGAAGAGGCAGCTAAGGAGCAGCCAAAGGAGGAAGAAACGCCTACGGAAGATGATGTACCAACGCCCAAGGCAGACCCTGCAGGCGATGGTGCGGTAGAAGAAGAGCAATGAGAAAAGGCATGAGGATGAGATGGACGGACGGTGTTTGCCATTCGATGCATACCAAAGGTGTTGGGAACTGTTTGTGAGGGAGATGGAAGGAAAGGGAGATACCGCGTTTGTATGTAGTGAACGCGCTATACGTAATGTCTACACCAGCACATACAGTGGAAGAGAAAGTGTTAAACAAAATTTCGCTGTCATTGCTTTACTACTGAATGATGGTTTGTACTGAGCATGATCACTTTGGTCATTGGTTGGCTTGTGCTGGGAGATTTCATTGTTGATACTTGTGGTATACAGGTCATTCATTGTATTGTGTTTGTATGTCTAGTGCCATTACAGTACTTCAGCAGATGGTACCCCGCCCAACACGCTCACAAATCGCCCGCAAGTGTTAACAGCACCATGTACACACTGTCGACTTCTTTTTGTCCGACTGCTCAGAACATTTGTTGCTCAGCATTTTCATCAGGTATCTATGGACTGAAAATAAATATAGGATTACTCTCGCCTAAACGCCAGTCCAAAATAAGTACAGTGTGACGCCGTCCCTGACGGATATTATAAAGCATGGCGTAACAACAACCGCATAACAAGCTCCCGTCCTTATCGAGACGGACTCAGAGGTCTGTTGAAGCCACCGTTTCGGTTCATGTACTGGCGGTATTCCGTCTTTTTCTCCTTCCGCACACCACCTGCATTGTTTCCTGTAACCTTCTTGTTCTTTGTTGTTCCAAATCCGCCGAAACCCATCATGGCTTGCATAGCAGCCATGTCGTCGTCCTCTGCTTCCATGGGGTCCTCCTCTGGCTCTGAAGCCTGGCCGTCTTCCGACCGGGCGGTGTGCTCTTCCCGTTCGGAGCGTGGAGGGGGTGATGGTGAGCGGCTGGCACGGGAGCTGACGTTAAAGGACATGTGAGGTGCTGGGCGCTTGGCTTCGGGGCGAGTGCGTGTGGGAAGAGTTGTCTCGTTGGAGGAGGGGCTGCGTGATCGCGGTGATGCAGAGCGACGGGATTTATCTAGATCATTTGTCAGTCTTGAGTCTTGGGATGGCGAGTGAAAGCACATACTTCTTCGGTCCCTATCGTCATCGCGACGGTCGTCCCTTCTTTGTCTAGGCGGCGCATCATCTCCATCATCTCTTCGCCTGTCTCTCTTATCTCGATCATCATGGTGTCGCGGACCTCGATCCCTTGGGCGGTTCCTATCCCCATCTCTATCCCTATTCCTTCTATCAGGAGACCTGGATCGATCCCTGTATCCACGACGCTCACGCGATCGCGACCTGTAACCTCTACGATCACGGTCGTTGTCCCTATCACGTCCTCCGCGCCTGTCGCGTCTATCGGATTCGTCCCACATTTGACGACTGTCTGGTCGTCTACTCCGTCTTGAATCGCTCATGACTGTATGTGTATTCTAGGTTGTTTTGTTGATCTGGTCAAAGATCGGGCGGTTATTGAATGTGGACGAGGTGCAGAGAAAGCGAGCATCAAAGAGTTCTAGAAACAGAAGGCTGATACAAAACAACTTTAATATGGAGATCGACAGCAAAGTGGCGGTGGCTAGTGAAGCTCTACGATTGGTCAAAGCTTCCCCGTTGAACCCCAGATCTCGAAAGTTTCAGCCTTGCGTCGTCATTCTCAAGTCGGAGTCCCAACGTGTTCTCTGGAGCTTCGCCTGTCTGCAAGCTTCAACACACCCTATGCGGCAGTGGATTTTTTGATAGGTCCCCCGAAGCCTCAACATTGACCTTATCCTGATCGAAAAAACAAGGGTAATTTTTTAAAGATCATGGTGAAGATAGCGCAATGGGTGTCGACAGCGGCACTCATTCTGGGCACTGCAGCCGCAGATGAGGCCTCGTCTGTGCTGACGACAGAAATTGGCCGTCAAAATAATCAGAGCCTTTTTTGGGGCCCGTACAAGTCTAACTTGTACTTTGGCGTGCGGCCACGAACGCCAGATGCTCTATGGACCGGACTTATGTGGGCGAAAGTTGACAACTACCAAGACATTCAAAGCGGTATGTGAAACATTGAACTAGTTCTCACAAATCTACTAACGCTAGTCTTAGGCTTCAGATACACTTGTGAACAAGGAGAAGACATTCATGGCTATGGATGGGATGAGTACGATGCTCGCATAGGTGGTGTGCAATCAATCCACGACAAGGGCAACAACATTGACTTGACAACAACATTTGTCAAGATTCCAGGAGGCAGTCATGGTGGAAGTTGGGCTGCTCGTATCAAGGGAGAAGTTCGAGATGGTGCCGCAAAGGACACCAAAACCATGCTGTTCTATTACATTGCTCAAGATGGTGAAGGTGAGCTCGGGGTCGAGGGAGAAGGTACTCAACACGGTTTTGAGGGAGATGTTATTTTCAACGGCAATTCGAAGACTCTGGGAGACTACAAGCTTGTCGTGACAAAGGGAACTGGAAAATTCCCCACCTCAGACAACAAGTTGCTTAAAGACCGACACGGAGACAAAACCCTTGTGTCGAGCCCCCAAGATGTCCCCGCGGACCATACTTGGCAGGGAAAGCCCGTCGTGTTCAAAATGCTTCAGGAGGCTGTGTCGCCTGTGCAAGAAAACGCCGACCAAAACGACCCTCCACCACCGTGGCAGGTGTACCGCATCGCCCACTCGCCTGCCAAGGCTAACGTTCAAGTTGTTGAGAAGACATTCGAAGGACCATTCGAGTTTGATGTCATCTTCTCCTCGGTTTCTGGTGGAAAGGAGATCACCTCTGAGGATGTCACTGAGCAGATCAAGAAGACCTCCGAGACCTTCAACGAGCGTTTTGCAAACACTTTCAAGTTCAAGGAGCCCTTCACGCTTGAAAAGTACAAGAAGTTTGGCAAGAGCATGTTTTCTAACCTTGTTGGTGGCATCGGTTACTTCCATGGTCATCAGATTATTGACCGATCTTATGCGCCGGAATATGAAGAAGAAGATGAGGAATTCTGGATAGAAGCTGCTAAGGCTAAGGGCCGCACAAAGCCCGACCTCGAGGGCCCTTACGAGCTTTTCACTAGTGTTCCCTCTCGTCCCTTCTTCCCTCGCGGTTTTCTTTGGGACGAAGGTTTCCACCTTATTCCCATCGCTGACTGGGACATCGACCTGACGCTTGAGATTGTCAAGAGCTGGTACAATACCATGGATGACGATGGTTGGATCGCTCGTGAGCAGATTCTGGGCCACGAAGCTCGTAGCAAGGTGCCCCCTGAGTTCCAGGTCCAATACCCTCACTATGCTAACCCTCCCACACTCTTTCTCATCATTGAGGGCTTCATGGAGCGACTTCGTGCAGCTAATGGCACCAAGTCCGAGCAGAAGGAGCGCATGATGGGTGCAGACCTTTTGCAAACTGCTCACCTCGACAACATCGAGCTTGGAGAGAGCTACTTGCGAAAGCTATATCCCCTTCTGCGCCGCCAGTATGATTGGTTCCGCAAGACCCAGCGCGGTGACATCAAGGGCTACGATCGTGAGGCATACTCCAGTAAGGAGGCCTACCGATGGAGAGGCCGTACTGAAACCCACATCCTTACCAGCGGCCTGGATGACTATCCTCGACCTCAGCCCCCATCCCCTAGCGAGCTGCATGTTGATCTCATGTCGTGGGTGGGCCTCATGACAAAGTCCCTCATGAACATCGCAGACGCCCTTGGCATGGCCGAAGATGTGGACGAGTACAAGAAGAACTTGGACGGTATCGAGCACAACCTCAACGACCTCCATTGGTCCGAAAAGGAGGGCTGCTACTGTGATGCAGTGATTGACGACTATGAGGAACACGCGCTCGTATGCCACAAGGGTTACGTTTCTTTGTTTCCCTTCCTGGTTGGCCTGATGAAGGCTGACGACCCCAAACTGGGCAAGATTCTTGACCTCATCGGTGACGAGGATCATCTCTGGAGTCCACATGGTATCCGCAGTCTGAGCAAGCAGGATGAGTTTTACAACACTGGCGAAAACTACTGGCGCAGCCCAGTGTGGATGCCCATGAACTACCTCGCCGTGTCTCAGCTTCGTGTAAGTGCTACCCGACAAAATCTGTGAGAAAGATAGTACAAATGCTAACGTGTCCATTCAGAATGTTGCTTCGCAGGAAGGTCCCTTCCAAGCTAAGGCGAAGGATCTATTTTCGCGACTTCGCAAGAACCTCGTCGACACAGTGTACAAGAGCTGGGAGGAAACAGGCTTTGCCTGGGAGCAGTATAACCCGGATACGGGTGCCGGACAGCGAACACAACATTTCACTGGATGGACTAGTCTTGTCGTTAAGATCATGGCCATGGATGACCCCAGCGAGGAGGCTCATGTTAGAGACGAGCTGTGAGTGGGCCTTGTAGGACTGGCTTAATAGACTGTGTGGTTATTTAGAAATACCAATTCAAACGACCGCTCATTGGTTATACTGTTGCCTATAGCCAAGACATCGGCTCGTACCGCATCCTTGTACCATGTGAAGGCTCGGGGGCGTTGAAACTAGGGAAGGCGAACTGGGAACAAGGATCGAAACATGATGCCGTTCTAGGTAAGTCAGGGGCAGAGCCTCCAACTTTCGTTCTGATCCTGTGTGGGATGGAGGGTTGTGGTTTGACCTTCTGTGCACCATCATGATTCCTTAGCTGCAGATGAATCCATTCTCTATATGGATCGACAGGCTGTCATTATTTGGTGGCGCCGGTGGAACTTATTCAATCGACCGAGGGCTGTTGATTGATCGATTAGAGAAATATTGTATAGCTACCTATCGTCAGCGTCAGTGGAGTCGTTGCTAAAGCTGAAGCCCAAGAGTGGGTAATATCGCAATGTGAATAATGGTTGTCAGTTGGTGCCTGGCAATGTGCTGTACTGCTTTCGGACGTAGAGTCACTGCCGAGACTTGCAAGATGCATATTGTATCCATTCTTAGCAACGAGCAAGAACTCATAATTGTTGTCATGCATGGGTTTGAAAAGCTGCTAGTCATCTTCAACCAAAAGCCATCTTGCACACCGATTACTTGCAGTAGTGTAACCATGAGTCCAGGTCCAAAGGACCCCTGAAGTACACCCCGGCACGTGTTAGGATCCTTCCCGAGACATCCCAGGGGACTAGGGTTAGCTCGAGAAACAGAACGAAACAGAACCAACATCAGCGATGAGCACTAAGATCGGAATGGCTATATCCGTAGAACAGCGCAGTCACCGAGGTAGTCAGGATGACAAGACGAGGTGGGCTTAGGTAAAAACGGTAGTAGATTTCGGTTCAGGTTGCAAGGCTGATTTCTTCAAGAACGCCTCGTGGTAGTGAATGTAGTGAGTAAGCACATTGATTGGGTATATTGGAGCATGTCCGGGGCTATGCATCGAGCTAGTTGGCGAGAGCAGTCAGATCGAGCGATAACGCGCCAATCAACCAATGGCGATAGCCTTTCTATTTATAAAGCGCCTGGGCGCTTAATTTTCGACAGGGTATCAGAGTTGGTGTCAGGGTGAGGATGGTGTCTCATTGCAGCTGTTTGAAGCGCCCAGACACCTGACATTACGATTCGGTATAATGAGTTTGTGACTGCGGAATGGTTCTTTTGATGAACAGGTAAAATGTGCCGCTTCGAGAGTGAAATTTAGCGATTAACTCCAAGCCTGTTTGTTGTTGTCATTGGCACAACTTGTATTGTTGACTGTTTGGGGGTCCGGCCAATAACAGGCAGTACCATAGATCTCAATGAGAATCGCAACCCCCAGTCAAGACTGAATGGATCCTACGGGATGCTCAGAAATTAGGTCCCATGGCACTGGGAGGGCCCTAAAGTTGGCCGGCCCAACCGGCGGTCGGGTAATGGTATAGTTACCGTGCCGCCGGAACCAGAGAATGCCGGCTATCCAATAGTAAGAAGCGAAGAGGTTATTCAAGGGTGTTGACAACGATTACCTCATGGCCATGGTGTAAGTTCAAGGCTGGGTTGTCTCAAGTGTGACGTTTCATTCCGTTGCTGCCCCCACGAGGAACTTATTTGTGCAAGGAAGTCATTCAAACCAGGGTCGCCGGGTGGAATTGACTCGGGATGAGTCACGATAAGAGAAAAGGGAAAGAGAAATTCGGTCAAGCATCGTAAATTGTCCGAGCGTTATGCTTGTAAGAAAGGCGGAGATGAGATGGAATCGAAATTGCATTTGATGACTCTCGTCTCAGTTGAGGTGCCCGAAGATGGGTACGCTCGGGGAACGGGGAGGTGGGATGAAGGTGGAATCTGGGGACAGACAAACAGTTTGTTCCTTCGGCAGGCGGAACCCACGGGCTTGACCGATGCATGCCAATGGGGAAAGTCGCGTCATGGGCTTTGTGGCTGCAGCCGCCATTTTAGGGATGACAAAGAAGATGACAAAATAGATAATGCAACGTGCTTATTAACTTGGCTATCATGATGCCTTGTGTAAATGTCTTGTCTTTTAGGCAACCTCTTAACTTATCGAAACGCCCATGTGATGGAATTGACAATCTACGACCCTACCATGGGTATTTTCCAATTGGGGGGACGCGCACTCGATTGAACACATGTCGAGACACATTTATCGAGCATCAACCAGGATCGCTTCCATTAATGGCAATTCCTATATCCTAATCGCATACTCCGCTACTTGATCTGCACTCTCTAATCTCCATCCCTGACTCCGAATGTCATCGGAGTTCTCTTGGGGTCATATCACAAGGCCTCATTTGTCAGCCTTTATGACGTTTTCGCATGCGCACTCGCATTGGCAATCAATGGGTGGTTGATATTTCGGATGGCATGGAGTGTGATCAAGATGCGAATAACTAGACGTATTGTCGCGTATTTACGTATCTAAGCTCCGTCACCACCTCAATGCCTGACTAACGACGTGGTATCGAAACGCGTACTTTGGGGGTCAAAGATTACCATCATGGCAATATCATACCATACTGTATATGCAGTACGTAGTGTCTTGATATCCATGGGCAAAGCCATGGAGAAGGATGACTATGACAACGGCAGGCGTACAGGGGTGTTTATTTCGAGGCTGTGGCTTATTCTTATTCCCTGCCCAAGCCCCCCCTGGTATGTAAGCCTATTAGTTATGTTCTGTCTCCGTAATACGCACCGCACCGCACCGCAACTTGTTCGACCGACTTGACTGGATACGGCCCGGGTCTTCCGCTCCCGGTAGGTTCTTTGTCAAACAGAAGACTCTCGAGACCCCTGTAATGCAAGGTCCCCAGAGCATCCTCAGCCCTACGATGCTGTCCTCCACCACTCACGGCTCAGATGCTGGCCCCTGTCAGCTCGCCGACATGGCGCAGGCATAATCTGTCCTGTCCTCTCTTTTCAGTTGATGACTGTTTCCTCGAGCATGTCAAAGAAGGTTCCATGCACCGAATAATGGCGATGCACAATCTACCTTGCCTAGGTAGCCTTGTACCCTAGGCACCCTAGCGTACCTAAGGTAGGTATCTACCTACACTGATGTTTCTATTTTGTATCCCTGCCGTTGAAGGGTGTGCTTGACCCATCGTCATGACATGGCCTGGATAGGCGTCAGCCTTTCACCGTCCTCTCCTAGCTATCCTCACCTACCGAGAATCCTTATCCGTGTCTTTTTTTGAACTCGTGAAATCTGTATATAAGTGTCATGTCCTCCGGGTCAACTTGGAAATATCATCACCATCAACATCTTCCACCTGCTTCATCTAATAGCATCCACACTCTACAACTCTAATCACTTACAAACAACAACTCAACTACAACTTCAACTCTGTTCATTTTAATTCTCAACTTAAACAACTCAACAACCACATTTACAATGGCTGCTTTTACTCTCACATTCGCTCCCACCACCCGCTCCTTCGGCCGCAGCGGCTACAACAAGGACGGTGACGACTCTGACTCCAAGCCTGCCAATGGTCGTGGCCGATCTGGTTACAATGACCCGGAGGAGGGAGACTCTGGCCGTTCTGGCTACAACAGTCCTGACGACGACGACAATGCTCAGGGCAACAAGGGCCGCTCTGGCTACAACGGCCCCAGCGACGATGACGAGTAAAGTCTTGTTAAGCATCTGGTACTTCTCAAAAGCATACACAAAGCGGCAGCGCAAGCATGGATGAGGCGTTTTCTTTTTTAAAACAAGTTTCTTTCCCCAGCATTGTTATGGAGTTTTGATCTTTCAGCATCAACATTTGGATATATACGGCATCGCAAAGCGGGATTTGGAAAAGATGGATAACGGCATTGGATCTGCATCAGCATTGGCATGACATAGAAGCGAGCAATAGGCATTGTATCTTTCCTTTTCTCTTTATCATCATTTCTATTTCAAATTTCTCCTATGTCCTTTCATTTGTCTAGACGTGCCCCGGTGGTCGACTCGGGCACATTCACTCAACCTGCATAGACTGGCATTATAGATTATAGATGTCTCCTTGACGGAAATAGACACTCAACTCTTATAACAACCTTTCCCGCCGCCTCGTATCTGTTACCAGTCGCTTACTTCCCCACACAGAATCTAACACATATCGAGTCAGCATCTTGTCCACGCCTAAAACATCCACTCAGTCAGAACTTACTTCTCAAAGATAACACCCAACACGTCCTCCACATCTCCAAACTCACCCCGTCCCGTGATCCGAGCAAGGCAATCAGCGGCATATCGCAGATACTCGGCTGCGAGGACCGTGTCGGCATCCATACCTTCCTCGGGAGTAGCTTCTACCATGAAATCTTCCAAATGTCGGCGACACTTGATCAAGAGTTGGCGCTGGCGCTCGGTTACACCCAACAAATCCTGAAGCTCAACTGGCATGGATGTCATCTTCTCAAATGATGCCACGAGACTGGTAATCACGGCCTGAATACCTCCCGGGTCCTTACTCCCCCATGACCCTGTCTGAGCCTCCTTGCACGAGATCGACACGAGCTCCGCCGCCGCGAGTTTGGGGGCTCGAAGCCGAGCACTTTGTCGAAAACCTTGGACAAGTTTCTGAAATTCTACCTTGCCAACTGCATCTTGTTTGTTAACAACGACTAGACAATCCTCTGCCCCGGCAGCAAGATCGAGCGTTTCCTCATCGTATTGCAAGAAGAATCCTTCCGGGCGCTCTTCCACTGATGCGAGGACAATGACGAGATCTGACTCCAAAGCCCGTTGTTTTGCTCGCCGTATTCCTTCTTCCTCCACGGCCCCGATTGCGCCACTCTCAGCCCCGTGGGTCGTGTGTGAGCTCTTGGATCTGAATCCTGCCGTATCTGCAAAAGAACATAAATAGCCGCGAATATCCAAGCTTGCCTCGACTATATCTCGCGTAGTGCCTGCTTCGCCAGACACAATGGAAGCCTCGCGTCCGACGATCAGGTTCATGAGGGAGCTCTTGCCGACGTTGGGCGGACCCAGCAGCGCAATACGAATTCCGTTTCTCAGAAGCTCGCTTCGCTGACTTCCCTGCTCATGCAGCTCAATGCTGTGTAGCATCCTGGCGACTTGTGCTGTTACATTCTGTAACAGTTCTGCCTGAGACTCATCAAAATGTTGATCCTCCGAAAAATCTATTAGAGCCTCGATTTCTCCTCGAGCCAATAACAGCTGTTCCCTCCATGCTTCGTATTGTCGACCAAGAGTACCAGAGTTACCGCGCACAGCTGCGCGACGTTGCTGTTCAGTCTCTGCCGCAAGAGTGTCGCTTAGTGATTCGATCTGGGCAAGATCCAGCCGGTCATTGAAGAAGGCACGCTTCGTAAACTCGCCAGGTTCTGCGTATCGAATACGATGTGTCACGGAACATTTCGGAATAGTTGCCAGTACTGCCTTGACAGTGGCCGATCCTCCATGAACGTGTAACTCCAGGACATCATCACCAGTTACAGTCTTCGGATTGGGAAAGTAGAGAACCAAAGCTTCCGAATCGAGAATTAGTGGCTGGTCTTTGGCAGAATGCGGATCGTATAGTGATCGCACAGTGGCATATCTTGGCTTTGGTAATGATTTAGATGGACACAATGCTTTATATATCTATCTTATCAGGTAAGCAATGTACTTGACACCGTATCAAATGTTCTTACTTCAAGACATGATGGACCAGATATACGGATTACTGCAATACCAGCCCGGCCTTGTGCTGTTGACAAGGCGTAGATTGTATCATCCACAGTCGGAAGCCCGGATAAGTCTTCAGAGCCTTGACCTAGCCATGAGCTTTGCGAGAGTGGTCTGAGTCTCCCGATAGGGCAACACAGTGATGGTGATGAAATTTGAGGACTGATGTGAACCCTAAGATAGGAAGAGACTCGAGAGGGAGATGTAGCGCAATTGAGTCTCCTCGGACAGAGGCTGCGCCTGAACATCTGCAAGTATGTTATAATGAGATGATTCAATTTCTTTGATTTATTTAAAGATGAGCCAGTATCAACATGATGCGCGATTGATGGATTGTCGAACGTGTGAAATGAGCTAAAAGTTTTAACAAGCTCAAGTGAGCTGGAAGCACGAGGTTTGGTTGTTGTAGCGCTCAGGGTCCACTGAATCCAATACTATAGCGCATTCATCAACTGAGCTCATCAACAACACAGTCACGCTTCAGCGTCACTTCCCTGGCAAACTTCTGCTGTTTATTCATTTCTTTACTTTTATCCTTTTAATGTTATGGAGCATGTTGAATTCAACCTCCATTCATGTTGACTTTCTGTCACCAATTTCTTACAGATAAACTCGTCAACCCACACATCTAGCACTTTCCTCAATCAGCTACTCTTAAGAGGTAGCAAATGTCTCAATAAACTTGGCGAGCTTCTCGGCTCCCTCCAGAGGGATGGAGTTGTAGCTGCTGGCACGAATACCGCCAACGCTGCGGTGCCCCTTCAGACCAGTAAGGCCTTGGGCAGTGGCTTCCTTCAGGAAGGTCTTCTCAGTGCCATCAACGTCGCCGTTCTTGGTAACACGGAAGCAGATGTTCATCCTTGAGCGGGCAGACTTGTCGGGGACAATTCTGTACACATCGGGGTGAGCTTCGAGAGCACTATAGATAAGCTCAGCCTTCTTGGCAGATACAGCCTCTTGTCCCTCGACCTTGTTGTAGGTTTTGATTGACTTCTTGAGGACCTGGCCGGCGATGTAGACACTGTTTCTTATCAGCCAATGGGTCGATTTTTTGTTGGAGAAATACTTACTCGAAAATGCTGAGGGTGTTGTAGAGACTGTTGTTCTTGGCGATGGTCTCATAGGAGAAGATGATGGGGGGAATAGGGAGGCCAAGCTTTCGGAGGAGGGAAGCAGAAGGCTGAGGAGTCTTGGGAGGGAGCAGACTCTTCTTGATAATCACAACAGTGATACCGGTAGAGCCAAGGTTCTTCTGGGCGCCAAAGAAGATGATAGAGAAGTTTCGCACAGGGATTCTCCTTGAGAGAATGTTGGAGGACATGTCAGCCACGACAATAGGACCCTCGCCGTCAGGGCCAGGAGCCAGAGACTGGGGGAAAGCAGGAAATTCGACGCCATCAACAGTCTCGTTGTCACAGTAGTAAACAAGGGCGGCGTCCTTGGAGAGGTTCCAGGTGCTCTCCTCGGGAATTTTGCCATACTTGCCATCGTTGATTTGACGGGCATCAGCAACGACGTTGACGTGCTCAGGACCAAGCAGTCGCTTAGCCTCCTCAGAAGCCTTTTGCGACCAGCCACCAGTGACGATGTAATCAGTCTTAAGCTCCTTCTCAACGGCGTTTCGGAGTTCCTGCTCGACGCGAGGATCATCCTCGGGGGCTTTGAGGTTGGCGACGATCTGGGCCTTCTTCTTGGTCACCCAGGCGCCAACAAGGTTGTACATAGTAGCGGAGAACTCTCCAGTGCCACCACCCTGCATGAAAAGAACCTCATAGTCCTCAGGAATGTCAATGTAGGAAGCAAGATCAGCCTTGGCTTCGTTGATGATGTTTGTAGCCAGCTCTGAGCGATGAGAGTGCTCAGCAATTCCCAATCCGGTGTCCTGGAAATTGACAAGAGCCTGGGCGGCTGTCTCGAGAACGTCGGTGGGCAGCAGAGCTGGGCCAGCGCCGAAATATGTGATATCAGATCTGGAAGGCATGGTGTCGACGTGGTACAAGGTGAAGAGCGTGAATATGCTAAAGAGTAAAAAAATTGGAGTTGTCTAAAAGTCGCGAATATGTAAGTCGCAGTGAGTCATCCAATAGAAATGCCCACCAAGAAGGGATCCGATATTCAACGTATGACTCTAGAGGTTGTACTGAAGTGTAACGAGAAGAAAATTTAGGAATGAGGTTTATTACACATGTACCAAAACTTTACAGTCAATTATGCACTCGTCAATCAATGGCAGGCAAAGGAGTGGTGAACCATGACGGCTGTTAAATGCACTCTTTATTCACTGATATTTCTAGGTAGGTAGCTATGGGAATGATACTAAAGCATAAGGGATAACAAAAGACTTTAGGATAGTTTAAGGCGGCTTAGCCCAGAGCTTAGGCTATTGTTTCTATTTAGGTTTCTGTATGTCAGGATCATGATGTAACCCATCTGAAAAAAGCAGCAACGCGGCACTTGAAGGTTTGTTTCCGACGAGTTTGTTTTGAGTATTCTCCTTGTTGTTTAGATAATTATGCCTGAAATCGCAACTCAGTTGCGGAGCCAAGTTCGAAACCCCTGTTAAGCCTCTCAGAGAGAGACATCATGTTGAAGCTGGGTGCTCTAGGGGTGGTAGGAAAACTGGCGACCAAAGCTCAGGGCGCCACAAATAGATAGCCTAAGAGCCCTTGTAGCCTCGAATAAAGTGACTAAGTTATTTCGTCTCTTATGACCTGGGGCTCGAGTTTTCCATGACCTTGAGGGTACTGTAGTTAAAAGAGGGGTTTGTCGCCACGTTGAGGTTTTCCCCACTGAATTAGCTAGTATTCAACCAATCAAGTACCCAAGCCCCTCTATAGGGTAAGAGAAAAGAGGCTCACTGAGTAACCATTCAGTGCAGTGGTATGGATCTTGTTCGATAGTTGTCATTGTTGAACTCAAATCCAAGAAACTTGATTCCTGGGTGTTTTTGTAAGCCATACCATATATCAAAGGTTATAGCCATGATGAAAAGTGCAGATTCAGAAGGATAAACGTGATCAACTCTAATTCTGTGAGCCACGAATAGGCGATTCTGGATCCAACTTCGCAGATTGTTCCTTGTATACCTATCCGATGTTGCGAGTTTAACAGATATAATAACTGTGGCTGGGGACCCGGCAACTGAAGCGAACAATGATCATGACCAGTTACCGCGGTTCATTGCCATAAGAACTGTCGGGCTGCGACGTTCTTGTAGCCCTTGGACAAACACAGGTAAGTTTTGTAAGTCATTTGAGCCCTTTGTCAATGCGAAATGCCGATGGGCTAGTCGGCTATAGAGCTGGGAGGTGGACATGATCATTCCAGAGCTACTTGCTGAATTCAGTTCATTGAGGAGAAGAACGTGAAACCAATCTGTCCCGTTGGAGCTGTCGAGTCTTGATGGCATGCTGCGATCGTCTCTTTGTACTGTGCGATATTGCCTCTAGCAGGATAGCAGCAGTCCAGGAGTACGAGAACTCGTGTCTGTTAACAATCGATGATCTGTGTTCGCAAAGCAGTAAAATTAATCTCTTGTGGAGTTTGTCTATTTTCTTGATCGTGTTCCTGTAGGAAAAGCTGGCCGACTCCGTTTGGACTGGGCTTGTATTTGCCATGTCCAACGTAATAAAGAATGACAAGACAATCGGATTCCATACCAGCAAACGCATCATAGAGAGCAGAGCTCAGTAGTCCTTGACCGAATCCACTGCGATTGATCATGTAGGTCTTGGTGGTGTAGCCGTAGCCTTGTGAAAAGACTCACTCAACTCGGTCACAGTAGTTCCCAACTCCAGTTTGTTCGATGTTGGGATTGTCATATTTGTCGGTTTGGGAGTGAAAGCACAGAACGCGAACTTGTTGATAGGGGCGTGTTGTTTCTGTGTCGTAACAATGGTGAGTGTCACAAGCTTCCAGGAGTATCGTTTCGAACTCCTGTATAAAAACTGGAGTGACCGTCATGTTGCTGTCTGATCGTATCTCTGAAGGCCCCCCAGTCTAGGTCTATAGTCGCGTCGATAGCTGCTTGATTAGTGTGTATTGTGTCGGTTTGTGACTGCGAAGGGTGTTATCTGTATAGACTGAAGCGTAGGGACTGAAGGTGGTCTTACTTGTTTTAACTGATTGATTGACTGGTGGATGGTCATAAGAGTCGCTATTGAGGTGGAATTGGTTGAGGGATAAAGGAGGAAGAATCAGCTGTTATGCATATAGCAGTTATGAGTCACATTTATATTCATCTTAGTTAGAGTTTAGTTCCTATGTATAGCTTCTAGTAAGTTAATCAGTTAAGAGTTTTAACCTGCCGGGGAGTTAAAGTTATTATTAATATAATTGAGAACATTAGAAGGCTTAAGCACCTATTAAAAGTCTATAAATAAATAGTAAAGGACTAATAGAAAGACTAGCCTAAGGCTTTAATCAAGTCGCCTGAAGCTATCCTAGATTCTTTTAATATCCCTTATGCTTTAGTATAGACAGGAGGGTTAATATGAGGATTATTTCCTAAACCACCTGCTTGGCTACCTGCCTGTCTTTTAATGTAATTAGTCCTTCATGATGGGATGTCATCATGGAAGCTTTCCATTCAGGCAGGCGGTGTGACGGGGTTTCCACGGCAGAATGTACGGACAGGAACACTGCAGTGCGACCAGGCTACGAAGCTTGAGCTGCCTGGCCTAACGCTGTGCAGGTACGCACCTCAACTCTACCTACCATCTCCAACCTCGACCATTAATCCCAGCAAAGCTCACCACAACAAACCCCACCACGAATAACGAGCTCTGCTTTGCACGTCTTTATCAGCACAACCTTACGCGACGTAGCTCGAGCAGCTGGTATTTCAAAATGTTCCGAAACAACTACGATAACGATTCCGTTACCTTGTACGTCACCCAGCTGCTGTTAGCTCGAGTCCCAGCATATTCACCAAGCTAACTCTTCCCAGCTCGCCCCAGGGCCGGATATTCCAGATTGAATATGCTGCAGAGGCAGTGAAGCAAGGTTCCGTTGTTGTTGGTATTGCCAGCAAGACTCATGCCGTTCTATGCGCTGTTAAGGTACTGCCCATTTCCCCTTCCCCTCCACCACGACCGCTCTTGCCTACATAAGCTTCAAAGTCGATCGTTTTCTAACTATTTCTCAATAGCGAAATGCCGAGGAACTCTCATCCTACCAGAAGAAGCTCTTCACCGTCGACGAACATGCTGGTATCGCAATCGCTGGCCTTACTTCCGATGCCCGCGTCCTCTCCAACTTCATGAAGCAGCAGTGCCTGGGCCACCGACTTACCTACGGCCGCGCCATCCCCCTCCGATCCCTCGTCGACATGATTGGCGAGAAGGCCCAGATGAACACTCAGATGTACGGAAAGCGACCCTACGGCGTCGGTCTCCTAGTTGCCGGTGTTGATGAGCGCGGTCCCCACCTGTTCGAATTCCAGCCTTCAGGTATGACAGAGGAGATGCTTGCTTTTGCCATTGGTGCGCGAAGCCAAATGGCCCGAACATACCTTGAGCGAAACATCGATGCCTTTGCCGACTGCTCGAGAGAAGAGCTGATTAAGCACGGCCTCAAGGCTTTGAAGGAGAGTCTGGTGCAGGACAAGGAGCTCTCAGTAGAAAACACATCAGTCGGTGTAGTGGGCATCAACACAGTGGATGGCAAGAAGAAGGTCGAGCCATTCAAGCTCTACGACGGATACTCTGTTCAGCCATGGATTGAGAGCGTCGGTGAGAGTCAAGGTGCCGAAGAGGGTGAAGGTGAAGGCATGGAGGTTGACAGCTAAATATGCCACGAATGACGATGTACTAAACCAATAGATCATGTAGTACTATGCGCTGCAAAGGCAGCATTTCATGAATCATAATATTTCGGATCCAAAGTAAAAAGTGTGTTGGGTCATCAGTTCGTCTATTCATGTAAGCGCCATTCTATCCTGTCCTAGAAATGCAGGTTAAGGACCTATCCGTAAAGCACCTTATAAACACCAGACCGTCCCCAATATCCAATTCTAAAACCGGACCCAGTCCAGCGCCACAAAACCGATCGTTTACTGACTGCCCCATTGAAGCTGATAGATGGCGTCCGAAACCTTGTAGTCTCGGAGAGCCTGGATCGCGCCTTCAGGGGTATCGGCGTTGACCAAGATGTTCTTGTTAGCGGGCTTCACAAAGCCCTGCTCGGCAGCGCGGTCCATCCACTGCACAATACCGTCCCAGTAACCTTCGATGTTGAGTAAAACGATGCCACGGTTGTGGATTCCGAGTTGGTTCCAGGTGGTTGTCTCGAAGATTTCCTCCATAGTACCAAATCCGCCGCTCAATCCAATAAAGCCGCTGCCGGGGCCACCAGCAAAGACCTCCTCGGCCATAAGTTTCTTTCGGGTGTGCATATCCTTGACGACTGTAGTGCGACCATAGACAGACTCCTCAGGCACGATGTGATTGTGCTCGTTGACAGTTCCGTATGTGCCATCTCGCTCAAACTTGACCAGCGCCTCAGGAATGATGCCATGAACAGATTCCGGGCCATTGATTGCGCAAAGACTCTTTGCCACCTCACCCATGAGCCCGACAGTTCCACCTCCGTAGACTGTTATCCATTGTTAGTCATCTGAGTCATGCTGGGGGCGTATCCGGGAGACGGCGGTCGGCGGCCCGCGATTACGTCCGGGAGCCCGGCGATCCGCCTTGGGAAAGTAAGTGACTCACCTAAGTCAATGTTATTCTCAGCCATGGCCTTTCCAAGTGCGCGAGCAGCTTCAATATGAGCAGGACTGGCGCCTGGAGCAGAACCGCAGTAGACACAAATCTTGGTTCGAGGTTGGCCATTTGATGTGTTGTTTTGCGAGGCAATGGCGGCCTGCGATGGGATTGTGCTATCAGCAGTCATGATGAGCTAGCTACTTTGCCGAATTTTTTTTTTGCTGAAGATGAGAGTTGTGTAAAACTGTCTTTAAAAGAATGTTGCCTATTGAAGGATTTTTGAACGAAGTTGAGAGGAGAAAACAAGTTTGTTTAGAGTGGGAAGGTTTGGCTTGATGTAAGAGTGAGGACAATGATGGAGGCGGTTAAGGACGCTTGTCTCGGTCAGTGAGTCCTGAGTGGCAACGGGTTAAGAAACTTGTTGGAGAATGTTCCAGATGAGTCAAATGTTTAAGCATCAAGTTAAGAACTAACTAGTCGAGACAAGTAGAGGGTTGAGAAACAAGAGGTTTATATAGGGCAATTGTCGGGATAGCCTAGCGATTAGTTGACAAACATGGACAACCCAATGCCTGCGTTATGAATTGCGTATAACGTAGCCTATTGGTCTGTCTCTTGGTGATCGTCCACGACGGGAGCCACGTCTTCGAGGACGCTGCTTGCGGCCGTGCTCCATGCATGGGGCATTTCATGTAAGCTGTACCACTGCAAACAAGCAGCAGTGTCATTACCATGAGTTACGTTACTGGACAATGGCATATGGATGGTTCAAAGAGGTCAGCTGGTCAGATGAGGCGTGTTCCAACCCAGTAGTATGATAGGGCGATCCCAACTAAGGTTTAACGTAGTTAGCATGGGTTTCGCATTGTGAACAATGTCTTGTTTCGAGCATCATCATTGATGCGATCGACTCGGGGCATTTACTACCAGTAACCGTCTATCTAAGCATCCATTGGATCCATGAATTAGTTAGGGATGGGGCTGGGGGCTGATCTCCCAAGCCATGATGCACTGGATCTAAACTCGCTTTAGTGGACGCAACCTTTCAAAACGTGGTCAATCTCCGACCCGACAACCAACGGTCAGAGGGCGCTACAGGGATACGTGTTCTGGTGGCCAATCGCTATTCGTGGGTGCCCGCAGCACGTCAACGTCAACTGTCAAGGAGCCTGCCAGGCGAGGGGATTTATCTTTCGTGAGCAAGCTACCTAAGCAATCTGACCTTTGGCCAACCAAACACATCTTGCATTAGGTGCAACAGTCAATAACCTTGGCTTCAGTATCAAGGTAGTGTTTCGCAGGGTTTCTTCAACCCATTGCACTGCATCTGTTACTCCCTGTTGCTTGTACAGACAGAAACAGACACCATGGCCGAAGCACAAGTCTTGCCTCGTGGCCAAGGCGAGCAGCGAGAGGGAGGCGGAGGTGTAAGTGATCGCAAGGCCTTACTTCAGGATTCTGAATATTAATCCGACTTTGCGCACAGGGCTTCAGCTTCAACAAGCTCCTACTCGGTGGCGCCATCTATTTTGGTCTCAATGCGGCTATGAACTACGCCATGAAGAAGGACCAGAAGGGTGTCACCATCAACAATCCTGAGACCGGCGAGCCCATCAAAGTTCCTGGAAACGTCGAAGGAATCCCTCCATTCGAACTGCGACCGAGAGAGCTCAACGAGGGCGCGACATACCGAAGCATCCCCAAGAACGTTGCGCCGATCTGGCCTCAAGACAGCCATGTCGACATTACTGTCACCCTGTCGCAGTCCTTCAACCCAGCTCCTATCTCGTCAGTCCCCGAGGAATACCTCGTGATGCAAGAGAAGGAATTTCACCTGAGCAACAAGACCGATAAGCGAACGATCGAGACCAAGTTTACCGTTCCGCCCGCTGTTCAGCACAATGGTACTCTCTGGGGACATTTCTACATTGGCCTTCCCGGGAGTAACCTCGACCCCAAGCAGCCTGGCTATGATACCTCCAAGGCCTACTACTTCACTTGGCCCTTGACCCAATATCTTCCCAAGAAGAAGGTTGCAAAGACGCGAAACCTGCTTGAAGACATGCCAAAGCATGAAGAAGAACCCGAGGAAGAGGAGCCAACCGGACCTATCATTGCCAACTACTACCACCCCAACGCAAGTTTCTCTTTCATTCCTGATATGGGCGTTAAGGACTTTGCTATGATTGCGCCCCAAATGCGACAGTATATGCGACTTGAGGCCACAGGTGCTCGAGATGGCTCCGGCCAGCATGCCTGGTACTGTAAGTAGCGACAACCCCACAGCATATGCACAGTAACTAACCATGTAGATCCTGTCCTATTTGTCAACACTTTCTGGCAGTTGACAAACCAAATGACCCTTCTCAACGATACTGTTAAGGAGCTTCCTCTTCGAATTGATCTCAACAACCTGGCCAGCTGGCAGTTCCAGCTCATGTCTACCCTCGAGACCAACTCCAAGGAGTCTGCTCGTCAAGCTGCGTTTGGCGGCTCGCTCCCTGGTGGTGGCGACGGTACCGAGATCGAGATGATCAAGGAAGTTTTCCTCGATTCCAACCCTATCTTGCTCGGTGTTACCATCGTCGTCAGCATTTTGCATATGATTCTCGAGACTCTTGCTTTCGGATCGGATATTGCCCATTACCGAAAGAAGAAGGACAACGTTGGTATCTCAGTTCGCTCCATCTTGGCCAATGTTTTCATGCAAACCGTCATCTTCCTGTACCTCCTTGACAACTCGCAGAACACTAGCTGGATGATCTTGGGAGGTCAGGTTGTGGGCATAGTTATTGAATTCTGGAAGATTACTACGGTTGTCAATGTTCGAATCCGTCCTGGCGCACCTGGATCCCTCCTCCCTTACACTATCGCCTTCGAGGACAAGCAAAAGTTGACTGAGACTGAGGAGAAGACTAAGGAGTACGACGAGATTGCCTTCAAGTACATGTACATTGCTGGTATTCCTCTCCTGATCGCCTACGGCATCTACTCTCTGTACTATGAGTCTCACAAGTCTTGGTACTCTTACATCATCACAACACTTGTAGGATCCGTCTACGCCTACGGTTTCCTGATGATGGTGCCTTCGCTGTACATCAACTACCGCCTGAAGAGCGTTGCCCACATGCCTGCCAAGGCCATGATGTACAAGTTCCTCAACACTTTCATTGATGACTTGTTCGCCTTTACCATCAAGATGCCCGTCCTTCATCGCTTGGCGACTCTTCGTGACGATGTCATCTTCTTCGTTTATCTGTACCAGCGATGGGCTTACCGCATCGACTACACACGTGTCAACGAGTTTGGCCAGGGTGGTGATGATGAGGGTATCGACGACAAGAAGGCCCAGGATGAGGCCAAGGACAAGCTTGTTGAGGACGTCAAGGCCGAAGCCAAGACTAGTAGCTCGGATACCGGCAAGGCCAAGAAGCGGAAGTGAGGTTGAGGTTGTAGTCAAAACCAGGGGAGGGTTTATTGGGGTTTGGCGGCCAGTGGATAACTGTATTGGGTACATTCTCGATATTGCTGGATAAGGAGCTAGATTGAGTAGAATAAAAGTAACCTTGGGTACCGCATTAGACAAAGTATCTCCGCCATTCACTGCCAACGTAGCCCTATGAGCGTCTTTCAATAAGTCTTTTACGAACGTACGAATAATAAGCTCCGGGGTGGATTCCGCCAGATATGGCCCGTTCAAGCCTGCTAAGCCTGGTCCACTAACGAGCGTCATAGCAGACGAATTACAGGGTCTCTAGTGCTGTTTTGGCACCGTAAAGGGTATTCGTCATTCTGTGGAGGAGCTCAAGCCTCAGCTCAGTTTCCATTCGGTTCAAAATGTGTATCAAGCTGGTGGTTTCATACCTGCAGAAAGTGGCCACCTTACGCTTTGTGTCATCGCATGTGAAACGCAAAGTCTACCTACCTACCTAGTCTAGGTAATCCCTTGAAGTCTTTTCTTCCTTCCCCAGTTCTTATTTTCGAACCCTCCCTTAAAATCTTCAACTAACGGTCTGATTAATCGGCCCCGGTAATTTTTGGCTGCACAGCCTCATCTTCACGAGACACCTTAACCATATGGGAAAAGACCCTGAACCCAATTGCTACATACATCATATTACGTACCTACCAGTTGCTCAGCCTCATGCCTCCGGTTGCTTGGTGTACATAAACAAGTCAAGTAAATAAATAGGGCAGCACAGCCCAGCAATCAGCTTATTCCGCCTTACATCGCCCTGCTTTAGCTTGGGTCCATTGTTACCTACCTAGGCCCAGCTTCTGCTTCTGCTGCCTCAGATCAACTCTCTCGAGCCGGGGAGACCGGTTCGAGCCGACGAAACCTCATGCGCCGCCCCCAATCGCTTCTGTCCCTCGCCCCGCGACGACGACGGTGATTGAGGTCTTTTACTACCTCTCACATATTTCTTCAGACACAAATTATACCCCATTACGACTCTCCAAGCTTACGTTATCCGACCTCAGCGCAACCCCGCGATCTCTCTGTCGGCCGACCCTCGAGGGAAATCGCAACCACTATCCTCGAGACCGAACCATGAGCAGCCTTGACACAGTCGGCTCATTGCTTGCGGCCATTGCGAACCTCCTTGCCCAAGGATTGCGCATTCTCAGTCTGGCCGACAAGAGCCATTGGGGGCCTGACGAACACGAGCAGGTTCACGCCCTTGCTGCTGCGCTGGATGGTGCCAAGAAGGACTTTCAGGAGCTTGCACCTTTGGTCAATGGGCAGATATACTACGAGACCGACCGGAAGCGTATGTCCAACAATGCTCCGCGACCCGCCCATGATATAGAGCAGCATTTTGGGAAAGAACTTTGTGCTAACATGTTGTTCAGACGAATCCCTTGAAGAGTTAAGGGCATTGAAAGCTCAATTCACATCTCATATAGAACAAATAAAAGATTGGAGCCGTTCAGGCGGTCCAATTAACCCAATATGGGTGCGCGAAACACATGCTTTACAACGAAAGCTACACAGAGCGCAATGTCGAGCGGCAAGACGGATATACACTTCAGAAAAGGAAGCCTCTTCCAGGTGCTTAGGGGCCTTCCTTGTTTACCGACAACAGCGCAAATGGTCGATGGATAGAACCGTACCGGACGAGCTCGAGTATTCACGAAGATATCGGGAGGAACTACGCCTCTGCAATACCATTGGGTCATTCAAGCGATTCGGAGATCGCGATATTGCTTTTGTATGTGACTACTGTGATGGTCATATAATATGGAAGGATATTGAAAACATGCCTTCGATACGAGCCTTCCAAGAAGCTGCGGCGTCTCCGATCTTGACATTATCGCCAACCACTGATAACCCGCACTGGCAAGCGACAGGTTTCACCCAATCTGGGCATCAGGAAAAGCAGATTGTGTTTGCGCCGGTAGCCATCGCAAATCATGTAGCACCACAGCACCGTGACTGGCTAGCCGGCTTGCTGTGCCCATATTGCGAAACGGAATCCACGGTGCCCCAGGAGCAGTACGATGATGAGGATGCTTATCGTCCGGATCTTGGATATGAAGATATGGATGCGTTCCAGGCGCATCTCGAATGGCAGCATACAACAACTGCGCCAACTTCGCAACCACAAGCGACTTCAGATAATTGTGTCGTCATGTAGCGTGGAGAGATGAAGCATACGATATCAGGATTGGTGACCGAAAATTGGTGTTTTTCTGCTTTCATGGAGGGATTGGGTAGAACAGATGGCATTTGGAGTTTGGAGTAACATACAAGTGCATACGATGGGACAGCATGGTATGGAGCGATTGAAATTATGATTTATAAAAGCTCGCCAAAAAGGCGAAATGGATAGGTGAATTGACTAGTCAATTTCCACACAACATTTAACACTTTGAAGCTCTCTCCCTTCAGTGTAATGTTCGCTGAAGTCCGTTCAACGTATGCCCGTGACTGTTGAGTAGAGCTCTAAAGCTAAGAGAATACATATTTTTGGAACATGTGGGCATATGTAGGTATTAGGTTGGTATACACAGAACTAGCTCGCTTGCATTTCTTAAAAGAATCGCCAATAAATGAAGAAGAGAATGATGAATCCGAGAGCACCAAAGGGGCCGTACTGCTTGAGAAGCAGCTCCCAGTTGATGCGCACGGCGGCTCGGCGGTACTTTTTGCTGTCATCCCGCAGCCTGGAGCTAATCTCGCCCATGCGCTCCAGACTATCTCCACGATACAACAAATCCTCAATGTTCTTGGTCATGACCTTTGTGACATCGCGCAGCTCGTCGTTGAGCTTATCGAGGTTAGCCGAGGCACGCGAGTCGGCGTAGGTGGTTTTCGTCTTTGAGATGAAGGTGTCAAACTCCATGAAGGCGTAGGGTCGCAGGGCGGGGGAGTGCACTTGGGAAGCTGGATAGGTGGTCGTAAACTCGCGGGCGAGATCTGCGAGGTAGGTGAAGGCGAGCTTGCGAGGGTACGAAGGAGCGCAGATGGCGAGGAAGACGATGTCCGAGTCGATGAGGTAGTGCAGCGTGTGGTTGGGCGTCTCGATGGAGGCTTGGGACTCGGAGTTGCGGGTGAGCTTGCGGAGAACTTGACGCACGTTCTGCTTGGTCTCTGCAAGAGTAGACTCGGCCTGTAGGAAAGGATCTGTAAGCATCGAGCTGTGGTTGAGCTTGTAGGATATGAGGGGTGTGTACTTGTTCATCGTCGACAGAGGCGCAGAGCATAAGGCCTTGACGATTGTCAGTACATATGATTGCGCTGTAGTAGAGAGTCGATGCTCACCGTCAAGCCTTGATATTTGCGTGGAGTAAATCATTTTTGCGTTTGGGTGTGAGGAGTAGAAGAACAGGAGAGGGTGGCTCTGATATGTAGATGTGGTTCGTTCGGACTGTCGCGAAGACCTTCAACTACCACTACGTGTCAAGAAGCCCGGGCAATTGAAGGAATGACGTCGAAGCGGCACGAAATTGAGCCACGCCAAGAGAAGCCCGGAGATGAATGGAAGCCTAAGTTGGAAAGTACCAAAGAACAATTCAGGTAAGAGTATGGCTTACTACTTTGTAACTTGAATGCCTGGCTCGTTCTGATATCTGTATGTATGATTGACGGTTGTAGTGGAGCTGGGCGCATGTTAGAGGGAGCTTTATGCTGATAAGATAACAAATAACTTGGACTTAACATTCCAACCGGTAAAGATGGTACTGTAGGTATTCTCAAGCCTTGACAACTTCAATGTCGATTTCTTATCATTTTTCTCTGCATTTTTAGCTTTCAACTAAATCCCAATCTTCCAATTATCTCAGTGTTATAAACAAGAACATTAATCTTTCCAGGCGGGTCAAAATACGATATAGCTCAAGTAATAGAAGTCGCATATGGCAACTGAACTTCAACCAGGGTAAATATTCATTGCATAACTATAATACCTTTCTCTTAATATTTTATAGGCCTTGTTACAAGCACTTTGGCAATGGGCGTGTGTTAGTTCTGGCACATGTCTACATCGAAGCAGATAGATAGGTTGTATTTAACAGTGGTTAAAACTAACTTACAACTATGCTAAGAATTTCATCGAAGGATGTGCTGGAATTTCTGGCACGTTTTCTTGGTGCTCACATACTGAACAGATGAAGAATGGTCATGAAGCGTTAATTTTGTTTAGAGCAAGTAAACTCCTCTCCCTATATCTCATCTTCCTCATCGTCAAAGTCGTCCTCCCTACCCATCTCGTAGAGAATTCTTCCTCCCTCTCCTGCCCCAATATCTGTTTGCGCATCGAAGTAGGGCAGCACGATACCCTCCCGATCCTTGCGTTGCTTCTCTGTAAGTCCAAGGTTGAACGTGCTCTCGGGCTCTTCCTCCCCTTCACCTGTCTCGCCGCTGTCGGTTGATGTTGTGAACATAGGATGGTCTGTAAGCAAATATACCTTGCCGGGCAAAGGTGCTGGTGCTGAACCCTTGGGGCTGAGGATGAACTTTTCGGACACGGTTCTTCCACTTCGTCGTCGCAGTTCCATAAAGATAACAACCCCGGTGCTGTCCTCATTTCGGTCTTTGCCCTTTTCTCCAAGACCAACGAGCAGTCCTTCGCGATCCTCGTTCAGACCCCATTCCGGCTCCTGAACACTTCGATTCCGGGCCTTTTGACGTTGAATCTCTTGATACAAACTCGACAGCCTTAGAATAGCTGTGGCCAAATGACACAACACCGTCAAAGGATGAGGCTCGTACTCGCTGAAGGATCTTGGTAGTACAATGGGCACGTCGTCATGATATGTGGCGACGATAGAGACAGCGGGTGTGATGATGCTTGATAGAAAGCTTGCCAGCGACTGTGGAGCTGCTGAAGCAAGAGCGTTGAGTGAGTCTATGATCACAACGGCCCCTTGTAACAGTCAGCCAAAAATGTTGCACAGTTGAAGACTCTGCATGACTTACTCTGAGTAGGCTTGCCCTTGTCGACCAAAGGGTTAAACGCAGGGTAATGATTTAGCAAGTCCTTTCGAACAGCTTGAAGATCCCTTCCCATGGCCTTGATGAAAACGTCTGCATCTTGTGGTTTCTTTAGTGTCACCATCGACAGGAAGACGACTTGTGTTTTTGCTATCTGATATTTGGGTCAGTTCTACTGGCTAACTTTAGTTGCCACACAAATCTACCTTTGCTCGCGAGACAAACTCGCTAATGACTGGTCGTGCAGGCTGTTCGAGATTATCAATCAACAGAGTGAGAGGACTTGCGCCATCGCGGAGGTTGAGAAGCTTCTGTAAGAGAAGCAGACTATGCGATCGAGCATGGATATTTGAGGTCGGTGCCATGGTAGCGAGGGACGCCTAAGACTTATTTGAGTGCTGTAACGAAGATCCCGGCTTTGAAAAGGCCCAGTGCTAACTCTCGTTTACTCTGTTACTGGACTGGATCAGGCACGTTGAGTATGAGAAAATGAATCATTCTAATCAGTGCCTGACTTGTTTGGTAGATGCTAGAATTCAGTGGGTCATTGAGAATCAAAAAGCTGACAAAAAAGGTCTCTTCACTTGATATTGAGCTACGAATAAAACACCAGAGTTTCCCTCCACGATTTCGACAGTTTTAATAGCAACTGAGTGAGCTTTTTTATCACCTACAAATGTTTAAAAACCTTTTTCTCCACAACACGTTCATCCACAAAGAAATACGTCCCTGAATAATACAATCATTCTTCGTCGGATATTTGTATTTTAACAAATAACAATTATATGGTAACTCGATGTGTTCCTAGCCAGAGCTGATAGCATTAAATGACATAAGTAGTACCTATTCAGCAGTGTACACAGTACCCTCGAGAATAGCGTAAAAACGCAACTCAAAACATTCGTTTGTACCTGGAAGACAAAGACGAAGAGGAATGACAAAATCGATAAAAATGAATTAAATCAAACTTGACATATTTTGCAATGTCGCCTTAAAAACACTCGACGCTATTTATGCTCGCTCTGCACTGATGAGCTTCATTATTAAGGCAGCTCATGCTTTCTTTGTGCCTTCACCATCAAGTTCCATCACAGAATCGTTTTGCTGCCCAGTAATCACTACCAGCGGTTGCTCTTGCACAGCAGCATCCTTCGGTAGCTCGTCTACTTTAGAAATCTTCCCCGGATCAGAATCATTCTCCTTATCAAATGTGCCGTTCATCATGCTGGCTTCCACTTTATCATTCTTTCCGTTGACCATAGGCTTATTGCCCCCCATCTCAACTTCGTCCAATTCATTGGACGCAGCAGCGCTTCGCTTTGTCTTCAGCTCCGGCGGGAGCTCGACGTTCCAGTCATCCTTGAATTTGTTGTCCAGGTACTCATCAAAATCACCCATCTTTCGTCTTTCGTGAGCTGCCCAAGCCTGAGCCAGCCATTCAGGGTCGTGTCTCCCTTGTGCGATGTTCTCGGTGTAGGCAGCGCAGTCATAGCGAAAGCTGTCGTCATTCATGAGCGATGCAAAATCGGGACAGGCATCTTCACTGCCTGTGCCGACGATATGCTGAGAATCTGGGAAAAGTGCCAGGATTTCTGCCCTCTCTTCCTTTTCTAGGGCATCCCAGGCCATTGGGTTTGATAGTATGCTCTGCTCCCATCAGTCAGTAAGCTCATCATAGTCTGGATAGCAGTCAGCCGTACTCTAAGATCAGCCGAAGCTAGAGGCGATTTGTGGTCCGTCAAGATATTGTCCGCATTCCATTTAGACCTTCGCGCTGTCTTCTTCACGACAACTCTCTTTTTACTTTTGGCCCTCTTGGTCGTCTTTGGCGTAGTGGTCGCGTTTGTCTCCTGTTCGGCTAGGGAAGTTGCAGACGTATTTGGTGATTGATCCACCTTGGGCTTGGAGCTATCACCAAGCCTTTGGTCGGGGATTGTTATTGATAGCGGAGAGGATTCAAACGGATTCTCTGGTGGGTTGTCTGGAATGTCGCCACTGACGACTACCGTGCTTCTGTCGTCGTCGGCCATGATCGTGATGTTGTCAGATCAACACAAGACCGATGAATTACTGCAGGGGCCAGGTTGGGACTTTTTCGTGCGCATTGCAAGCAGACTTGATGGCAGACCAAGACAACTCTGGAGTCTCAGGCAGTGAAGCAGAAGAAACAAAAATTAAAGAATGATTTTCAATAAGGAAAAAGGTGAACATGTAGCTTTTTAGAAACTGCCTCTGTACAAATTCAAGATTAGGTACTTTGCTAAGCTTCAGGGTAGCCTCATCATCGTTGCTCCTGCAGCTACTCGCTCCTGCCTCAGTTGCCAAAGCTGACAAAGACAAAGCGGTAGTTACACAACTCCAACTGCTAGCATTGATCAATCAATGTTCTTTGTTTACTACTACCTGGTCATTGGAGATGTAAAGATTCATCACCATAGATGGCTAAATGCACGATTTGTATAGCTCCACTGTCGGTTACTATCCGTGATATCATGCGGATACCCCCACGACCTCTTGGGGTCAAATGCATCCCACTCTAACAGCCCCTCATTGATCAACATCTAACGGCAATGTATCCGTCCATGTAATGGGCAGGTCCCCGCTTATACAAAGGTTACGCTGGAAGCCAAAGGATAAATGCATGATATTGTGATCCGGTTACTAACTTGCAAGGGTGAGCTAGTAGCTCATTACTGAGTTATATATATCCTATTCACCCTTGAACATATTCCCGTTCCTTTGCGATCTATATACTTGTTTCGCAAACTGTACCCCAATGCATCATGACTTCTAATAAAACTCTCTGCCTTGGTTACAATGGGGTTCATCCCTTCTCAAAGATCGAGATCAAGGACCGTTCTTCAGTCCAGGAACTCCTCCGCACTGTTCTCGATCCTTTAGAGCCTTTCTTCTCACCGAAGAAGGCTCGCGTCAAGTGTCCAGGCGCAACAGCTGTCCGATTTGACCAGACTGCCTCCGAAGTTGAAGGAATATGTCGCCCACTTTGGGGTTTGGCTGCTTTGTTAGCGGGTGGAGGTGATTACGATGGCAAGGAATGGTGGATTCAAGGTATCAAATCGGGAACCGACCCCGAAAGCCCCGAATACTGGGGATATCCTCAAGATAATGATCAAAGAATGGTTGAGATGTGTCCTCTCGGTAAGAACCTGTACCAGAATCTCAATTGAGATACAACTCTGACATGGCATCCCAGGATGGGCACTGGCTGTGGCTCCCGACTTCTGGAGCAGCTTGTCAGATAAGGAGAAGAGCAACGTTGAGGCATGGCTTGGAAACTCTATCAATGAGAAGAAGTCAGTCGTTCATACTGCACTACAGACACAGACTCTTGGCTAACCACATTTTCAGTATGCCTAACACCAACTGGCTTTGGTTCCGAGTTTTTGCGAACCTGGGCCTAAAGAAGAACGGCGGCAAATTCTCCCAAGAGAGACTTGACAGTGATATCGAACACCTCGAAACGTTTTATCGTGGAGGGGGTTGGTCAAACGATGGCCCAGAAGGCATTCACCGTAAGCCTGAAGTGGAATGTTGAAGCGACTTCGGCTTACACAGACAGAAATGGACTACTACTCCTCGAGTTTCGCGATTCAGCTGCTGCAGCTCTTATATGCCAAATTGGCAGGAGATGAGGACCCGAAGCGTGCTGAAGAATTCAAAAGACGTGCACAGCAAGTTGCGCTAGACCTTATTCACTACTTCGATGATGAAGGAAGGGCTATCCCTTACGGTCGAAGTGTGGGTTACCGCTTCGCCATGGTCTCTTTCTGGGGAGCTCTGGCTCATGCTGGTGTCGAGCTGCCTGCACCTTTGACATGGGGTATGGTTAAAGGAGTTGTTCTCCGCCATCTGCGCTGGTGGCAGACCCAGAATGATATCTGGACTTCAAGCGGGACACTATCGATTGGGTACTCGTACCCAAACATGTATGTAAGTAACGTGTGCACCAATTCCTCCAATCCGCATCAGCTAACACAAATTAGATGGCAGAGAACTATAATAGCCCAGGAAGTCCGGTAAGGGCTCTACTGAGTAGAAAAAGAGCAACCTGGCTGACCTTGATATAGTATTGGGCCTGCCTCGCATTCATGTGCCTGGCTACACCAGAAGACCACCCTTTCTGGACATCTGAGGAAGAATCAGCCAGTGGTGTGATTCCAAAAGTCAAAGCCTTGAGCCAGCCAGGGCACATTATGAGGTGCGGAGCCTCTTATATATAGTTTCACATGCGTTAATGCTAACTTTGGTTTAGCTATCTTGGTGGCCACTGCATGTTACTCTCATCGGGTCAGGCATGCAGCTACCCAATGAAAGGAACGCATGCCAAATACGGCGGATTCGCTTATAGCAGTGCCTACGGATATTCAGTACCCCCTGGCCTCTTCTCCCTTGAGCAATATGCATTGGCTTCACAGCTCGGGCTGTCAGATGATGGGGGCGAGTATTGGAAAACCCGAAGACTCTGCGAGTATGCGGGGATTGAAGACCGTGAAGGCACCCCTGTCCTCGTATCGATCTGGAAGCCATTCCCGGATGTGACGGTTCGCACCATCCTGATTCCTCCAGAGGAGAAGACCCCAAACTGGCACCTTCGAGTTCACCATATCAAGAGCGCTCGCGAAGTCATGACTGCAGATGGTTCATTTGCCATTTGCAATGTCAACACAACTAATGGGCGATATTTGGGTCCCTACGATGGGGAAAAGCACGAGGGAACATCACCCAAGATCATTGGAAATTACGATTTGAATACCCCCGATGGCTGGACAAGCGGAAAGTTGGGGGCTTTTGCAGTGTCCAAGGGCGCTGTAGGGATCAAAGCTTTAGAACCAACCGAAGGCCGTCAAGCCATGCTGGTCAACGCGGATCCAAACTCGAATCTTATCGAGAGCCGAAGCACAATTCCAACTTTACAGCATACAATCAAAGCTGGAGAGTCGGTATGGTATGTGTCTGCCATATATGCCAAGCCTTCGGGGGTTGGGGTGAGCAAAGAAAGCTATCTCGATGGATGGGATAAGGCCCCAGCCATACCGGGCTGGCTAGAGAAGGATATGAATGCTTAACCCCAATTACTAACGGTAAGCTTGAATGGACGGAAACGAGACGGAGGCACGGAAAGCAGACATTCCATCAATCAAATGGTTAAATGATCTTCTCCTCAATCAACATCATCTCCCCGCCTTAGTCCAACCTTTGCTTAACATTTCATTGCGGGGAGGGCCTGTTGCATCTCGTTCCCAAACCTTGGCAAAATATGTTAATCCTATTGTCGATCCAGCGGCCGTCAAAAGAAGCCGGCTATTGAGGCTGAAGTGATCACGCTTGATTCTCATTCGACACAATAACCTTAAAAAAGGTGCTCCGCATTCGTCAGGATGGATCCCCGCCCGGAGAGACTCATTTCCACTTATCACAGCACAGAGATATTCACGACTTCTTACCACGATTCCACGGCACATGTTACCGTATCAATCGACTTCAGCCGACACCCCAGACGGAGAGCTCTCCGGTGGAGCACCTCTCCACATCCCCAGGTTCCACGCGGTAATCTCGTCTCCCCGCATGTTAGCATAGCAAGAATCATCCCCAGGATGATTGTTTCTGAGTTGTCAAGGCATTGCGGAGGGATTTCTGGTGCCCCCAAAGTTTTATCTGGAAACCGTCTGGACATCCCGTTAGTTTGAGATACGCCTCTTCTACCGCGCTTGATGGTGTAGTCAATTCCAACGACATGAGCAAATTCATTCGTGGACAATTTTATCCGTATTTCAATGCTTAAATCGAAAGTGTTTTGTGCACTAGCCGATATAACGGTCTTGAGGGTTCTTGGCCTTGAGCTTGGGTCCGGCTTTACAAGTCACTACAGGCGAGAACATGTGAAGTCTGGTCGAGCAAAAGGTCAGGCTTGGTCTGCTCTCACGTCATTATTGATATCATGTCTGCAACAAAATACATGTGTCGACAAGGAATAAATTCGGTTCAGTATGCACCTACTTCATCTGTGCCTCTATGTTGTGGGATGGTATCCGACCCTACTCGAGAAGTCTGTGCAATTGACATGGGAGCTCATAATAAGCCAACAAAGCCGGTGCGCTGATGTTGGGGGTGAAAGTTGGTTGATGCGACCCCATGCCTGACTGTCACTGGTCGTTTGACGATCAGTTTGGGATGGTGGTCTGGGGGAGCTCGACAAAAGCACCTTAGCCGGTTGATCATTTAATATCCTGCAAGATCCCCTCTCGAGATCCAGAATTTCTCATCAGAGATCACACCTCCTTCAGTCACCGGTGTCTTCTAATCTTTGAGCAATTATTTGTTGCCTCGATTACTCCATAGCTTGATTTGACCCAAAATCCGGGGAAACAAGCTTAAATTTAGAGCATCCCCTATCTTGCTCTTAGCTTTGAAGTAATCTCGACATCGCGTCCTCGGCTGTTGCCACACACCGATCACCCACGAGCCAACCTCCAATACCACTACCATGGGTATCGCGGGCATCCTCAAGAAGGTCATTCGCAATGACGCGATGAAAACCGACCCCGAAGAGATCTACAACTGGCGCGTTTTTGCCGTCGTTGCAGGCTCATGCTTCGGAGGTATGCTGTTCGGTTGGGACACTGGAGCTATTGGTGGTGTTCTTGCCATGCAGGCCACCCAGGAACGCTTCAACTACACGCCTGAGGCCAAGGCCACACTCGATCAAAACATTGTCTCAACTCTCCAGGCCGGTTGTTTCGCTGCTTGCTTCTTCACCTCGTACTTTACTGAGAAGTATGGTCGGCGATGGTGTCTCATCGCAACTGGCACGATCACAACTATCGGTGTTATTCTTCAGGCCGGCTCTACTGCTCAAGGATCTCTCCCTATCATGTACGTTGGACGCTTTGTCGCCGGCCTAGGTGTTGGAGCTGCTTCGTCTTTGGTTCCCTTGTATGTTTCTGAGTGTGCGCCTCGAGCCATTCGTGGTGGCTTGACCTGTAAGTGCTCATTCCCAATATTACTAGCAGTCCTTTATTAATCCGGGATAGCATTTTACCAGCTGTTCATCGTTACTGGTGTCATGCTTTCTTTCTGGTATGCTTGCAAGTTTTCAATCTTTTCAAGCTCTGGCTAACAGTAAACTAGGATCAACTACGGCGCCCTTCTTCACATTAGTGGCCCTGCCGTCTATGCCCTACCCCTCGCCCTTCAGGCCCTCCCTGCTGTGTTAGTAACAAGGCTACTATGATTCAAACTATAAAGGCTAATGGGTTCTCAGTCTGTTGATCGTGTGCATGTTGGCTGCACCTGAAAGGTTTGAAACCATGAGAATATCTCAATAAGACTGGGCTTTACTAACGACTGACAGTCCTCGATGGTGTGCCCGTAAGGATGACTGGGAACGTGCCAAGTCGATTTTGATCGGACTTCGACAGTAAGCTATCTGAACTGATTTTTAAAAGCCACTTAATAACAACTATGTACTATAGACTTCCCGAAAGCCATGAATATGTTCAAAACGAACTCCAGGAGATGTCAGCCCAACTTGAGGTTGAAAAGCGACTAACCGGCAACGCCTCTGCTTCCACCCTCTGGAAAGAACTCGTGACCATTCCCGGAAACCGAAAGAGAGCTATTATCTCAGTTCTTCTTATGGTTTGCCAGCAAATGACGGGTCGGTATTTATCATTGCGTCTTATTTTCTTAGCTAACTGCTTGAAGGTGTCAACGCTGTCAACTACTACGCCCCCCAAATCTTTCAGTCTCTCGGTATGACCGGTACTACCGTCTCGCTCTTCGCAACCGGTGTCTACGGTATTGTCAAGGTTACCGGATGCGCCATTTTCCTCATCTTCTTTGCCGATTCTCTTGGTCGACGCCGCAGTCTTTTGTGGACGAGTGCTGCGCAATTCCTCGCCATGTACATTATCGGTATCTACGGTCGTGTTGAGCCCCCTGTTGCTGGAGCTGGTATCTCGGCTTTCGGATACGTCGCTATCGTCTGCATTTACCTCTGGGCTGCTTTCTTCCAGTTCGGTTGGGGCCCTTGCTGCTGGATTCTTGTTTCTGAGATCCCTACTGCACGTCTTCGAGCTCTCAACGTCGCCATTGCTGCGGCTACCCAGTGGCTCTTTAACTTCATTGTGGCTCGAACTGTGCTCACCATGCAAAAGACCATGGGACCTGCTGGTTACGTAAGTGCTTACAAACATAATTACCATGACCACTAGCCAGCTAACAATAACTTAATAGGGTATGTTTTTTATGTTCGGTACCTTCGATCTTCTTATGGGTGTATTTGTGTGGTTCTTCGTTCCTGAGACAAAGGGCCTCAGTCTCGAGCAGATGGATGAGCTCTTTGGCGTTGTTGATCAACAGAACAAGCTTGATGCCGAGGGCCCTGAGGGAGCCCGCACTCCCAGCATCCGCGAGGAGGTGGCCCAAATCAAGAGCAGCAAGAGTTAAGCGTTTTGTTTCGAGGATGAGAGCAGAAGTAATTCGCTCGGAAGTCACTTTTGTGTTGACGTATATTAATGAGGATGGACTGCTGGCTAATAGTCAAGCACGGGGATGATATACCTATATTATGATGTAGGGACATTGATAACTATCTAGTTCAGATGGTACCTGAAATATGATTCATCAAGACAAGACAGCTTTTGCTAGTGTTACTGGAACAAAGTGAAGGATTCCACGTGAATAAATCCTACCGTTTCTGGCTGTGATAGTTGACATGGAAATGGTTAACTTGATCCAGACACATGAACGAATATGAAGATACTACACTCCGGTAGGTAGTCAGGCATATGTATACAATCTAGGGGGTCCGAGAAAACAGCGGAATGGCTTACACCAAAAATTGCTGGTCTCCCACCCATACTCTTCCGCTGTATTTTTGGACCCCGAGGACAATATACTTGAAGTTTACCGCGTAATTCATCTATAATTACGAATCCATATACCCAATCATATTTTCATTATTAGATCATCATAACCATATGGTTCAAGATTTATACATTCAAATATGCCGCCTATGTCCTTACGTTTGATATGTTTCCTTGTCTTACGATGACAATTACATCTTGGGGAACATTGGCCATCAAATTCACTTGTAAATCAATTGACGACTATTCGGCCAACTTTTGAGTGAAGATATCTTCTATCTCATTATTTATTAGCTACCATGAAATGCTCGCTAGTCCTAGCATGTTTCTGTAAACCTCCAGAACGGCTACGGCGACTGCGAGACTACGTTACAGAAGCTCAACATACATCACCCAATCGAGATTAAGTGAAATTGACCAGGGTTAGAGTTAAGGCACATATGGAGGATGATCCAAAGTCTCCAACTCCCCACAACCTTTTACGATCGAGAAGTGCTCTATTTCACAGTACTCCGCTTTACACCTTTACCAAGTTCGCTGTTATACAATTCCTATCCGCAACGGTTTCCCACTGTTATCAACTATCTTGGTAAACGTGGTAATGAGCAGGCTTGCACTCTCTGGACATTGTCAACAGTGAAGGTGGAAACTACAGGAAGTCAACAGGTCTGGGAAGGGGGGAAATCCCACATCACAGAATGGGGCTTTATCCTTCTGGATCAATCGAGTCGTGTACAAGCAAACAGGTGTAAATCATTGTTCTGTTTCCGCGACCAAGGAGGAACATCTTATAACAGCAGCAAGAGAACAGAAGGCATTCGAGAATGGCCTGTCGCCATGCAATCTATGTATGGGTCAACCAAAAGTAAGCCTCGACTGTCCGCTAGGCTCTGTACTTGGTCATAAAATCCTTATGAAACTTAACTATGCTGCCCACCCACTTCGTGCCTGGTGCAAGGAATGCAGTGCGAAAGTGGAGCGTGCCTTTCTTCTGACCAAAGCTAGCACCAGGCACGACGCAAATACCTGTCGCTTCCAAGAGCTTGAGACAGTAAAACTCATCGGGTGAACGGTTCTCAGCCTTGGCTGCCTCCACGGCCTTCTGGGACAACTTGATAGTTGGGAAAAGGTACATAGAGCCCTGTGGCTTCCCACATTCAACGCCCTCCATCTCAGCAAAGCCTTTATAGAGGGTGTTAGCACGTTGCTTGAGACCCTTAAAGATACCGTCATATTCCTTCTTATAGAGGTCATACGATGGATCTCCTGGCCTCGGAGGGTTGACCATAAGCTCTACCAGGCACTGGCCGATGACAGGAGGGCAAGGCAGCATGATGGAGATGAGCTTGTTAATATTGGCTTCAACCCCTGGATCGAAACCGCAGAGCTCAAAATAACCCCCGCGGTGTCCACACTCACCGACCATGCCCTTAGAGACGCTATGGAAAGATGCAAGCTCAACTCCACTGTACTCTGGATTCTCCTCCTGCATTCTACATAAGACCGCCTTGAAGCTGTGGAACTTGCCAATGAAGATATTAGGCTGATAAACTTCATCGGCTATTACCACGAGGTTTTCCTGGTTAGCAAACTCGATGATTGCTTGAATGTCGTCCTCAGAAAGCGAGGCACCAGTGGGATTTCCGGGGTTAATGACCACGATGGCGCGAATATCAACGCCGTTAGCCTTGGCGGTCTTGTATGATTCTCGGATTATGTCGAGGTCAGTCCCCCAGTTCTTCGATTCGTCAAGGTTATAAGGGACATATGCCGCGTTTAATAGGGATATTGTCGCAGTATAGAGAGGATATTGCGGGATCGGAATGAGAATACCCACGTTGGGTGAGGTACAAATAATATGGAGGAGGGTGGTAATACCAGAGGAGGCGCCAGCAGAGAGGTAGATCTTGGAAGGATCGGCGGAATAGCCGTCTCGTTCTTTGAAATGTTATTGTCAGTACAACTGGAATGTTGAAGCGCTGCGGAACCGGAGCACACTCACTCTCGAGGAATCTGGCAATACTCTCCTTGATCGCTGGAGCACCACTGCTAGCACTTGAGGCTCCAACGGATCCCACACAACTGAGCAAGAACTTGGCCCTCTTAACCACATCGGGCTTATAACCCAATACATCAATCAGGACATCCTCCTTCTCAAGAAGCTGAGGATTCTCTACGAGACTTAAGACCTGGCGGAAGAATGTGATAGGCTTCTGGTCAAGCTGCTGTGGGTTCCCGATGTGGGCGGATATGACTTGGTCAAAGGGCAAGTCTTTGTCGCCCTTGGCAAGCCTCGCCTGGTACCCCTCTGACTTGAGGGCGAGCTCTCCTCGAACAGCAAATTTGGTTGCGACAACGTGAGGGTTGATGGTATCGACGGTCAATCTCATTGTGGGAGATTGTCGCCGAGTTGAGTGGCGTGGTGCTGTTGACGGCGGGAAAAGTTAGGAGGTCGTAGTCAGTCTAAAGCAACGTCAGAACAGAACAAGTCCGGAATCGGAGTATGGGTTGGTGGCCAGCAGAAGACAATGGCAAGAAATCAAAGCATAGTGAAACTGGCTGCTCTGCCTGACTACCTGCGGCAAGTCTCCTCCATCTGAGCCAAGCTTCGTAAGACAGACACACGCATTTGGGGAGGATCATTGGCGCCAGGGACAATGCTTGAATTGCGTAAGGTGATCATCGTAAGGTAAGAGAGGATGTGATTGTGTACGGTCTCCCGGAGTTCCACGTCGAATCCTGAGTTCCACCGTCGTAGTAGGATCGCCATCCATTGGCATAAGACTACTCTGTACCTATGCATTTACAGAATATGTAAGCATCCAATCCATCTGTGGGCCCATGGCAAACCGGGCTGATGGGGTGGGGGTTGATGTCCACGCAAGATGTGGAAAGGTAAGGTATCTTTAGTAGTATACGTAGACATGGGGGAGGGGTATCTATAGCCAACTTCAATTGCAACCCTTGCTCACGTATGGATTGAAGAATTCCAAGGCTTGGCTGTTCAAAGTTGTCAGCCTTAGTAGATACTCTGAAGCCTTTGTTCACGACATGAAAACTGGGAACCGGCCAAGGAATCGACCGCCCGTCTTCCTTCTTTTCTACTTTGTCATCTGGGCCTTGTAGCTTTCTGCTGTTTACTCCGATACAGTTATGTGCAGGGTATCTTGGAAGAAGCTCTCGCCCCTAACCATTTACCTGGACCCCTTCCTGATATTCAACGCAGTGATATGGTCTTACAAGCTACCTAGGTAGCTTTCAAACACTGGCAGACTCACTGAAGGAACGGTATACCTACCGCCTTACGTTTGTAGAACAACTATTTGCATCTAGGGACTAATGTTCTCACCCACCAGACGTCTGAACCACAGCCTCCCAAAGGTGAAGAACATGTTGGATGTCTGTGTCGTCGGTGCTGGAGGTGTGGGCACAATCGCAGCTTATGTCCTGGAGAATTCGCGGCGCGCTCGAGTCACAGCAATCCTACGGTCCAATTACACACTCGTGAAAGAACGGGGTTTTGATATCGACTCGATCGACCATGGAAAGGTCTCAAACTGGAAGCCGCATAATGGTAGGTCACCCAGGAAAGGAACCTCTTCTCAACGAGTTCCTCTCACTCAGCTTACGCTAAAATTGTTTCTTCTGACAGTTGTCCCCTCTTTCACCGCTGCCGCGGCTGACAAGAAAACCTATGACTTCATTGTCATCACGACCAAAGCCCTTCCAGATCTGACGTCTTCTATCATCAAGGAGCTGGAAACATTGATCACGCCGGGCAGAACCAGCCTTGCGCTGCTGCAAAATGGGTTGGCCATTGAAGAGCCCTTCGCCACTGCATTCCCCAACATAACAATCTTCTCGAGCGTCAGCATGATCGGCTCACGCCTCACAAACTCGACCTCGGTCCTCCATCAATACCCTGATGTATCCAACATTGGCGCACACTACCATCACGTCGACGAGACGTTTACCCGCGCAACGCAGCATAATGCCGCTGCGCTATACGTAGATGTGTACAATGCCGGGCTCGCGGATGCGAGATCCAAGACTAACGCGCGCTGCCTGCTAGTCGAGGATATTGTCGGCGCTCGATGGGCGAAGCTGCTTTGGAACGCCTCGTTCAACACCCTGTGCACGGTGTTGCGTATGCCTGTGGGCGAGTTACTGTCGGGTCCGGGTCGGAACACGCTGTTGGAGCCGGCGATGCGTGAGATCGCCGCGGTAGCGACCGCCGCAGGGTATGAGGACGCGGTGTCGGAAGACATGATCCAGAACAAGCTCCACGACTCAGCTCCCACTAGCACGTTTCGACCCAGTATGTTGGTAGATCTGGAGAATGGACGGCCGCTGGAGTTAGAGGTCATTCTTGGGGCGCCTTTAAGGGTGGCTTTGGAGAAGGGTATCAGTACACCGGTTTTGACTCAGGTTTATGAGCTGTTGAAACAGCTTCAGTGGAAGTTGACATGAAAAGCGAAAGATCTCGATACCTCTAAATCACACCATGATTCGTGAATGCATAGCACTGAACGCTTTACTTAAGTAGTATGATCAATTGTCTCAATCAGGTCGTCAGTATACATCTTGTCTTGGATTCCTATTCGGGAGTTGATGAAGTAGGTCTAATTATCACCTTTAACTCATATTCCTGCTCGACACCGTGAAAACCGGAGTTTTAGACGAAGAGACTCTTTGTATTCCCACTGATCCCGATCCTGGATATAGAGAGGAGTGTCTGCCACGATGGAGCACGCGAGGTAACGCGTGTGATCGATGCGATATGTCACGGCACCACTGACTCTGTCGAGAGCGGAGGCGATCGCCGCTTCACACATATTATGACATGAGCTTTCCCAGCAACCGGAGATCGCTTCCGCCACCCATTTTTGTTCCAGGGATTGCTTCAACTCAAGAGCGTTACTTTCCAGCACGGCGACCTCCAGATGACGGAGCGCATCCATGATAATAGTGGCGGCCGGAGCTTCTCGAACTTCCAGGACCTTTTCGTCGGTTCCAATGGGCTCAAGTCCAACAAATCGGCCATGGCCAAACTTACCCACTTTCTTGTTCAGCAGCGCGATGGCTTCCACAAGGGGCAGTTTATCACCATTTACTGAGATCAGATTACCCTTCTCAAAGGTAAGCGTGAGAGTTTCGGGGGTGTAATGTCCGCTATGCGCCGTCCACTGATAAGCATCTTCTGGAATATCGAAACTCTCAGGATTGTCTAGCGGGCCGGATTCGAACTCTCGGCACCACAGGTTTTCATCGCTACTCAGATTACGGTCGGACTTAAAGGTCAGCCCAACTGCAGACAGCTCTTGTGCTTTTTGTTCCCGCGAGACAACTGAACGGACATATGGGCTTCCGTACTGTCCAGCGAAATCATAGCGCCGGATGCTATTGTTAAGTCGAGGTAGACTGTTCTGGGACAGGTTTGCAGTATGAAGCAATAGACCGGCTCCAAGAGATTTGGCATAGTCTGTAGTCAATTGGGCGATGACGGGACGGCTGAGGGAACTGCTGATGGGATACATGCCCAGATACTTGGCGTGAGCACGGATTGCTGATGTGACACCGTTCTCGACGAATAGCTCCCGTCCATCGAGGTGAGTAAACGTCGCACCAAAATGAGCGGCAGTTTGGGCCAACTGGTCCTCATCAGTGAGTCCACCAAGATCTACCGCGACAGCGTGAACATTTGTAAAGCCCAGCTGCTGAAGTTTCAAGAGCATGTAGGTGCTATCCAAGCCACCGCTAAACATAGTGACAACGGGAGTATGTCTGTTATGGTATTGGGCAATGTCTCCAAAGCTTTCAACGGGGCCATCGTCCAGCGGGAGGGGCTCCCCTAGCCCATCTTTCAAATTCATGTCTTGCTGAGGACCCCTGACTTCCAAGAAAGCCAGTTCAAGGAGTAATGATTGGATGTATTCAGGGAGACAGGGCATTGAGCTGCTTGTATGTCCGTTGAGTTTAGAACGAGAAGACTCCGTCTCTCTGTTCACGCCTTTGCCATTCACGGTAGACTTGTCGTGGGCAAACTTGGGTGCCCCATGAGAAAGACGACATTCGATTACATGTTTAGCCTTGAGGCGACCACTGGAGAGTAGCGTAGGGTCGTAGCCGTCAACAACGACGAGGATTTTGTCATGAAGAGAAGAATTAAGCTGTTCAAGTGCGGCGATATAGAGTTCCTGGGCATCGGGAAGGGCAACAAGAATGAGACATTCATGCCATTCGACCAAATCTTTCAGGCTAACTACCTCTTTGAGAGAGTGTGCATTGTTGGAACCGTTGGTGTAGTTGGCTTCACGGTTGCCATTCTCGCGGTGACGCGGCAGTGTCCAAGCCGTGGCAGCTAACCCACGACTTGCCAGATAGGCACCTACGCTTGCATTGGCATGACCAAAACCAAGGAGGCCGAACTTGTACCGTTCACCCTGCACGAGTTAATACAACGAATTGGTGATTGGGCGGGAATACACTCACCATAGTCCTAAGTTTCAAACAAAAGATAATAGTAAAACAAATTTCTCTAGAGCGGGGTTGCGATTCCGGCGTATCTCTCAGACAATCTCTCTTCAGTGTTGTCGTTTTATGCTCAAAAATCGATACTTGCAAGTCCTGGTAAGTTGCATTAGTGTTGAAGATGGATTTGAACTGCGTGACATTGAGAATACGACAGGAATACGCACCTTGCTTATAGCACGGACAGTAAGAATTTAGCGTACGAGCGTATAGCCTCAATCTAGGCTTAGTATGGATCTTATGTGCGTTTGATCCTTCGAAGGTATCTGCACAGGAGTATGAATATCACTTCATATTGGCATCGGCAACTCGAGAAAGGTGTGGCTGTCTTATACGCCGGAGCTAATCGCGCGCCGAGCCGTGAGCCGCTACACACACCTCAAGTCCCGCATATCACGCTACTGTAAACATCCATACATGCATGCATACGTATAGTATAACCTACGGAGGGGTCGCAATATAAACGAGCTAAATCCTACATAACAACATGCAGATAGACTACCTCCCTCCTTTACATAAGTAACTTATATATCCTTCTCTATTATATCTAGTCTTATAAATTAACTCAAGCTTAAGATAAAGAATAATATAAATACTAATCTTCTTATTTTTTACTTAATAATATTCCTTTAAAAGGAATTAAATAATAAAATAAAGCTTAATAGAAAGTTCTACCTTAATAGTTTACTATTATAAGGCTTATTACTTACTGGCTCTATTATTAGGTCTGTAGGTATATAAACTCAAATAGATTCAATTATACTATTTAATTATTAAAAAGGATCTAAGTCTATAGATATCTAGAGATATTAAAGTACTAAATCCTACTAAGAGTAGCTCCACTAGCAAGGTAAAATATAAAGTAGGGGGCCAGTAGCTATTATTCCGCCACCTGGAGTCATCTTCTGCATCAATGTCCATTCTGCTATTAAACCTGAGTAACAGCTAATCTATTCCTATGCTATACTGTTTATACCTGTACTAAATTTCGTTTAGTTTCACATCCCGTTATAGGGACTACACCATCATAGCAAGTTAGATAACTTATGTTCTTATATCTCTAAAGAGGCATATATCATTCCTTTCATCTATATCGCAAAAAAAACCACAGTTCTCGACCCTCGGCAAACATCTCAATAGTACGCTCTAAACCCTCACTGTGTCTCTCCTCAGCATACCCAATGCTACCTGTAAGTGTACTGTCCCATGCTCTCCGTCCTCTAGCTCATCTACCGGACCCCATCGCTCGACTAGTCGCTGTAAGTGAAACCACAAGCCAAACCGATAGAGGAACTTGTAGACAGCGCTGTAGGCACTATCCAGCGAACCTACAACCCACCCGTGGTTTGCGCTAGCTGCCTCGCCAACAATGTGAAACTTGCTGTCAGCTGCTGGGCGCGTAAGGTATGGATACAGATTGCTGAACTGGCCTGGCCCGTAGAGTGCAAAGGCACCCGCACTAAAAGGATCATTCTGCCAGGCCCAGGCATGGTATTTACCGGTGAATGATGATTTGATCTTCTCGTACGTGATCCTGCCGGCGTGTAGACGAGCAAGGTTCTGTATTATGAGTTCAACGAGCTCCTGCTCGCTGGGAGGTGACTCCTCTGCGTCAGCCGCCTTGCATGTCCTATTGGCAATCATCGATCCCAAGCGCGTGGCGTCTTGTGCCCAGGTATACGACGCAAGTAGAATGGCAGGCTTATCGTTGCCATCGTCGAGGTTGTAGGACGGATATACGCACGTCCGAAGCGGGAGATCAGTCGACGAGCACCCCCCTTCACGAATACCGCAGTCGACAATCCACCATGGGTAGCTGAACTGAAGAGCGATCTTGGCTGAATCGTCATAATGCAGACTGCGGATAGCCTCCTTTTGAGCCGGATGTAGGTTAAGACCGGACGTGTCTATTCGTGACAGACAGCCTAGTGTCGTGGTGTTGAATACGGTCATGTACCCAGCCCGTGGCTCTGGCTCGCTTGCAACATGGACCGTCATGTTGTTTTCAGCTTGTGAGTTGTAGTCAAGAGACATCTTGTTCACACGCTTGGTCGTCTCGACTTTGCCATTTATCCGCTGTTCCATGGCCTCGATAACTTTGCCTGTTCCTCCTTTGACACAGTGCCACTCGACTTCCTCACTGCAGCCGTCAAAATCACATGAGTCCATGACGCTCTCGGAGAAAGCCTGATCAAAGAGGTTTGTGGAGGTACTTTGCGTCTCCAGCCATTGGATAGAGTGGAAATCGAGATATCTCCCCAACCCATTATATCCCCCCCGCCTCAGGTACTCTCTGGTGCTGAAGTGGTCCACCGCCATCAGACACTTGAAACCAGTCTCGAAATCTTCTGCCATGGCCCTTTTGAAAGGTCCAAATGTGTCTTCCAAGATGCCTTCTATGTTGCCGACCACATCGTCAGGTACTGTTCCGCCTCTACTGACGCTCACACCATGGGGATCTTGGGCTGCCGCAACGAAGGGGCGGTCATTGAACAGCTTCAGGCAGTTGGTGCCTTGAAGGTGGTACTTGAGTAAGCGTACGCCTGTTCTTTTGAAGAGATCAAATACACGTTGATTTGTCGGGATGTCAGGATACCGCATCGCGCCAATATCATAGTAGTCATTCTCCTCCTCGCTGAAACGGTGTGTGTACACGCGGCCACCTACACGATCACTTGCTTCTAGAATCTCATACTCAAGATTCGGTATCTGGAGATCGTCAAGAATCATGGCAATATAGAGACCAGCGATGCCAGCCCCAACAATGCACACCTTCCGGGGCGGTAAGCCAGGCTCCGTCACGGCAGCACTGGTGGCTGCGGAGGCAGAGCTTCCATGTCCTCTGTGGCCGCTGCGGTAGGCCGGGTCAGCAGGGAGATTGTACGGTGTGATGACTGGCACTGGTTCCAAGTCCGAGAGAGGCAAGGAAACGCCTCGTTTGTTGAGCTCTACAAGTTCACTGTAGAGTTTGTCTCGGACAAGTCGATTGGCCCAGCAGCTTCTGGTTGATCTTGAAAGAGTAGTTGAGTGTGCGGTAGGGGTTATATTTTCGCCGGAGAGGTGCGCCACCATTTGTGTGAGAACAACAGCCAGGTCTGCAAATTCATCAAGATGAGTTGGTCGTCTAGACGATCCAACGTGCATCGAAACTTCATTCATTGTGTCCGTTTCTGAAATGCTTCATAGTCAAGAAATCAAGGATTTACATGCGCCGGCAGACTACGCTGATTAAATTGGCGTCACGAACAAATGCATCTGAGAAGGTAGCCTGATGACCGAGAAGGATTTTATCCTGCTTTACTACCGAGGTATGGGTAGACTGTCACAGTTCCAGATAGGGATGAGTCAATTCCTGCCAAGTACCACCTTATAGAAACAGGATATACTATCTACCTCCTAGTATCTACATAGTTTAAAGAATACCATACCTTGAGTGCATAATATAGGTAATATATAGGTATAAAAACAGACTCTATATATTTGAAATAATATCTTTATAAAACTCTTCTAAAATTGCTAGGTAGATTAATAATAGCCTCTTCTGTATGATAAGACTGAAGCTTAACCTTCAGTCTTAGGTGCGCGAATTCCTCGCGAAGACCCCATAAAGAGGGGGGCTATAGCTACCCGAGGTTCTACTGAAGATCGCTGGTTCGAAGCCTATTGCAGTCTTTAAATGCTTATAAAGCTTACCTATAACTAGTCTATAAATACTCTCAATCTTAAGTCTTTTAGCTCTTTTTTCCCCTCTTAATTTAAGTTAATTACTATATAATAATAAGATATTTTTTATATATTTATTAAAAGTAGAGTTAAAATTTAGCAACTTAGAGAGAATTATAGATAGCTTTAACTTTTACCCTACTTATACTATGCACACTAAGTGCCGTCTTGCATTACAACTTAACTCCTCTTCTCAAACCAAGATATGGTTGGAGCGCAAGTACCACGCATGTGACAGACCTGGAGGGTGGTGAGCTTCCCGTGTTGATGTGATATTAGGAGTGGATGCCAGTCTACTACAACCACCCCTTGTCACATTATGCAGCTGGCCCTGCCTGAACTCCACAGTGTAAGGTAGCGCCGGCAGAAGGATCACACTAACCAGCCGCTTAGATTAGATAGATCTGCGGTTACATGGAGCTAAATAGTACATAAGGCTTCATGCCGCGCTGTAAGAAAAGGAACCCTGCCCATTACGTAGGGCGCGGAGTTATCTCGTAACACCAGGATCATGTTGGAGCGAAGCATTGTCTGTTTCAATCCTGTGCAGCGCTAACTTCTTACACATCCAGGGTTAGGTTATGTGTAAAGACGACACTCGGGCTGTCTTGATCTGGAAGTCGCCGAGGTCGTTATTCAACCAATCAATACCGTATCAAGGATTCGAGGCCGTGCGACCAGAACAGTCACCTTATGGCTTCTGCCATGCTTCGTTTGGCTGGCAACTACGACTTTAAGGTTTGCCACAGTACCTGGTAATTGGTACCGCGTCAAACTTTACGTACGCTGCAGCATGATACTGGCCTTAACATATAGACCAACGACGAAGATGAAGGACTTCAATGCATTGATATAGGAGTAGTAATATACGAAACTAAGAACGAAATTGAAGAAAATCTATCTAGTAAACTTCCATGAAATGGCACTAGGAAGTTTCTTCTATTGCTTGCCAATGGAATATGGCTTATACACTCCTGTCGAGTGACTGTGCCAGACACATCTCATAGTACTGGCCTCGAAGCTCTAGTAGCTCGTCGTGGGTACCCTCCTCCAGGACCCTACCATCCGCAAAGACAAAGATGCGATCGGCATTTCGGATCGTGCTGAGACGATGTGCCACGGCAATGGTAGTACGATGGGTGGCTGCGTCATCGAGCGTTTCCTGCACAAGACGCTCAGTCTCAGTATCTAGGGCACTGGTGGCTTCATCTAGTAGAAGCACCTGTGGGTTCCGGATCAGAGCCCGGGCGATGGCTATCCGCTGGCGCTGACCACCAGAGAACTGGAGGCCGCCAGTACCAGAGAGGGTATCGAGACCTTCGGGCAGAGACAGGATGAAGTCGTGTGCATTAGCCTGCCGACATGCCTCGAGGATCTCTTCATCTGAAGGAGTAGTCTCGAGGCCGAGCATAATATTTTCCCGAACTGACACCTGGAATAGCGTCGGCTCCTGCTGTACGAGCGACATCCGTGCACGCAGGTGGCGCAGCGATACTGACTTAATATTTCGATCGTCCCACAGGATTTGACCGCTTGTAGGATCGTATAGGCGCTCCAGCAGAGCAATGACCGTGGTTTTGCCGCACCCTGAAGGACCAACGCAGGCCACATAGGAGCCATTGGGAACCTGTATGGCATGTGTAAGCGATTCCTGTTTCTGAATAGATGGGTGGGTGGAACGCATAATCCCTTAGGGAAGACCGATGATCCCACAGATAATTGACTTACCATCATATTGATACCTTTGAGTACGCGTGCCGTGGCTCGCTGTGTGTAGGCGAACTCTACGTTGTCCATTTGAATAGGACCTTGGGTAGGAAGCTTGAGTTCTGTACTGTCACTCTGATCGTTTCCGTCTGTGAAAGGCGAAGGCTGGTTGCGAAGCCAAAAGAGGTGATTAGCGGCATGGCGCGCTGACGCCAGAGATCCCATGTAGCCAGAGATCTGCCCGGCCGCTTGGCCACCGAAGACAACGGCCAGGAAGATGACAAAGAACTGAGGGACCGTGTACTCTCCATCAGCAATCAAGCGAGAGCCGTACCAGAAGCCGAGGGCCATGATAAGGAACTCGACCGACTGAGATAAGGCTAACCCCAGAATTGTCAGGGAGAGACTACCGGCTGAACGCTTAGCAACTGTTTCCAAAATGTCGTTGTACTCGGCGCAGATCTGCTCCTCAAGCGTAAGCGATGCCACGGTACGGATGGCTGTGACTGCCTCAGTGGCCAACGCAGCGCAGGCGGCGAAACGCTCACCATTCTCTATCTCCAGCTTCATCTCTAGTCTGACTTTGAGGAAACCACTTCCGACGATGACCGGCATACCCACAAGAACAACCACCAGACCGAGTTTCCACCCAAAGGCGATAGCAAGGATACTGCAGGAGATCAGACTGGCAACCGAGATGAGTACGATGAAGATATTGACCGAGATCAGCTCCTGTAGCGAGGCTGGTACCGAAGTGAGTTTGGAGGCCAAGGCTCCTGAGGCGTGGTTTGGCTGGTCAAAAAAGTCTGGCTGTAGTCTGAGGATGAGGGAGAAGAGCTCAGATCGGTACTTGCGAGTTGCAGCTTGCATGATCTGTTCAGGGATTGTTAACATTGATCCTGCGCATGGCGGTATTGTTTATAGTTTGACAACAAACTTACCATATTGACAGTGAATCCAATCACAAAATAGCCAATGGCGACGACGATAGCTATGATAAAGAACATGAGGGAGAAGAAGTTGGCTCGATCTCTTGCCTCATCTGGTGCGAGTGCAAAAACGCTGATAAGCCTGGAGAATAGAACAGCCTGGGCTGGGCTGGACCCTCCAGCTATGATGGTTGCTGGAAGTGCTATTATGAACCACTTGAATAAGCCTCGTTGCTCAGAAAATAGTATCCGCAGGCATGAAAGAATAGAATAATTCAATGCTTCCTTATCGTCCTTCTCCTTGGTAGCATTTCCGATGGTGGTCACTTCGTCAAGGGGGCTTGTTGGCTCCGTCAGAGCGTCGTTTGTACCGTCCTGGTGTTGCTGGCTGGTGTTCTCTCGGCCGTCTCTTGCTTTTCGTTCTCCCAGATCCTGTGCACGAACGAGAGCTGCGTACCGGCCGTCCTTGGCGATGAGTTGATCATGTGTACCCTGTTCTACCATCTTACCAGCCGATACGAGCACAATGTTGTCGGCGTTCTTAATGGTCGCCAGTTTGTGAGCGATGACGAGTGTGGTCCTGTTCATGGACGCTTTCTGTAGAGCATCTTGAACAATACCTTCGGCGCGAGGATCTGGATGACTTATAAGCGCTCGCTCAACATTAAACTTCGGAATAGAGAGAAGAGCACTTACCTAGAGCACTTGTGGCCTCGTCGAGCAGCAAAACAGAGGGGTTCGAGATGATACTACGCGCAATGGCAACGCGCTGCTTTTGCCCGCCACTTAGCATGTGGGCACGCTCACCAACCTGCGTCTGGTACCCTTCCGGCATGGCCTGAATGAAATCGTGTGCATTACTCAGCTTGCAAGCCTCTTGTACCAGTCGCATTTGTTCTCCAGGTGGTAGATCGCGCTGGGGGCCGACAAGACCCTTCGCTACGTTCTCAAAGACACTACCGCGAAAGAGGATGTTTTCCTGCTGAACGATGCGGATGTTGCTGCGCAGCCATTGCGTGTTGTATGAGGACAGATCTTCACCATCAAGAAGGATCTCACCTGACTCAGGCACGTACCACCGCTCCAGCAGACCAACAACGGTGGATTTGCCGCATCCACTAGCCCCAACCAGCGCCGTTGTTTTTCCAGCAGGAATATGCAAGTCAAACTCGTCGAGTACCTTTACTGAAGGGCGCGAGGGGTAGGCGAAATTGATACTGCGCAACTCGATCTCGCCTCGGCTCTGGTCGGGCTTGTTACCATCGGTAGAGAGCGGATCGAGTTCGGACGGTTTAGCCATAAGCGTAAAGAGCTCATGGGCAGCGGAGGCGGCACCGCCAATAGAAGCGATATAGACAGAGATCTGAAGAAGACCCGTGGTAGCGATGGTGACGGAGAGAAGAACAGTGAGGACAGTACCAGCATTGTCGATCTCACCGCTGGCGTACATCCGGAAACCCTGCCAAAAGGCCAGCGACATACCGGCGAGCGTGCAAAACTGCTGGGTAGAGTGAACAAGACCCACGTTGGGCGACTTTTTCTTCCCAACCTTTTGAGCCTGAAGCAGGAAGTCGTCGTAGCGATTTATAAGCTTTTCATGAGCCCAAAAGGAGTGAACAGTCTTGACAGAGCTGAGGGCTTCCTGGGCAAGAACAGCGGCCTGTGAGTATATCTTGACCATCTTGGCCTCCTGGCCGGCGTCGATGGACATGCCGACGGTGAGGATGACAACGATTCCCGGGATGAGGGTCATGACAATGAGAGTCAACTTCCACTGGAAAGTCAGGGCCACAATGAAACCAGCCCAAAACGTGGCAATAGATTGTATAATGCCTGCAAGCTTCTCTGCGATACCCTGGTTGATCTTGTCACCGTTGGTTGTGGCCTGCGATGCAATAGAGCCAGTTGTCTCCTTATCAAAGTGCCAAATCTCCTGTCGCAGCGTTGCTTCGAGGAGCCTCTTGCGGATCGCCCGAGTGGTTCGGATGGCAGCCAGCGATACGGCCAGGTTGGCTATGTAGCTCGCCGCAAAGCGACCAACGAACAGGTAGATAAACCATAGCACGAAGGTGTCGACGGTGTCTGTGAAGGCCGTAGGGTCTGTGCCGTTAGAATCGAAGTCGTTGAAGTCGCCCACAAATCGGCCGAAGACAATAGTCATCAGTGGGAGAGCAGCGCCCGCGCCGATGGACATGATGAAGCCTAGCACATAGAGAGCGATGGCAATTCCGTCACAGAATGAGAAGACTTGCTGTTGTACGTGTCAGCCTGCTTTCGGGTTACCTGACACTTCTCTCCTTAATGGGGTCTTTCTCTCCCATTCTTATTTACTATTGTTTTTATTTTCACCTTATTTTCTCTGGGCATGACTTACAAAATACGTTCCCAGGCCTGCAGGCTTCTCCTCGGCCTTACCCTCTTTGTCATTGTCGAGGGCTTCACGCGAGTTCTCGCTTGTGGGTTGGGCGTCGCCGTCAGCGCCAGCAAGGCCAGCTGAAGTCGACGGCGCCGACATTTCATACTCTTCCCGCGACTGCCCTAGACTCATTATCACGAGTGAGGGCGAGGTGATTGTATGCGGGATTGGGCGATTGGGCGATTAACGATGGGCGACCTATACACATCGGAGGGATTGTTTTGGCAGGCGCGAGATCAGTCGGTGAGGAAGCCCGTCCCAGTCGCTATAGGAGAAAAGGAACAAGGGGAAACAAAACCAGAGATCCAATGGATGCCAATGTCACTGTTCTCCTGGTTGGCTCAGGCTCTGAACCAACAGTTCTTGCCTGTGTCTCACGTGTTTACCGCCTATAGGCATAAGCCGCGCCGTTCAGGTGTGGAGACAAAGAACGTACGTGGAATACAGACAAAGCAAGGCGTCAGCTACAGGAGAAGAAACAAAATAAGGCAATGAGAAGAGATTAGCCTAATTATTACGCTAAGGAACGAAGGATGGAAACTGCATGGGTAAAGGGAGGATAGGATCACCCTCTCCCCTTGACGCGTCGTACTGCGTACCCTGATGCAAATAAGCCACAGCCGCAACCTGGTGAAGGAAGGGCGGTAGTAAGCACAAAATAAGGTTTCACCCCATTCTGATCCTGCTGGATCAGCCCCTGTCACGCTATCACGTTCTTGTCAGTGGCTGGCATCCAGGGCGTCAGGTCAGGGACTTTGGATCAATAGGAGAATTACCCCGCAACGGGCCGGTACGGGGATGGCGTCGATCAAAGTCATTAATGGTTAGCTCGTCAAAGGATTCAGGCCATGGGGCGAGATCCTGCGCTAAGCCCTGTGTAACATATGTCGGGCGAACCCCAGATTGCATGGAGCCTGCACTAACGCTGCGCGCTTCCAACTGTACATACAGTACCTACCTACCTATGGACTGATGTCGTCTCCGCAGTTCATGTTGCCTGTTTGATTTGAGTTTTTTACCCACCTCGTCTACGACCTTACAGCTGTGCCAGCGATGTATGTAATCTTTGTTATTAGCAAGTTGATACCGAAGTCATGAAAGAGGATATCGAACAGGTTGATCAATGCATTTCTGGCGACGCTGACGTGGCCCTCTTGGCGTCCTACCTGTCATATAATGCTGAAATCAAGTCCATAGGGGTACTGTAACCTCAGGCGACCTGTCGGGTACCAGCCCCCGAATAGAGTCGATACTTCTTCATTACAATATACCTCCTGGGATCAAGCAGCAACGGTCAGATATTACAAGTTCAGAATGACGACAAACGCTGATTGCGGCGTTCTGGTACAATTGCGGCTACCAATCTTGTCTGATGACTGTTGAATCAGTCTTCGTGCATACCTCAGAGTATAGAAGCCGATGAAATCCCTGTTCCAAGATATGTGATATCCGCACGACCCAGTGAACTTCCCATTACAACAACTGTTTTTTGTTTCTAGTTGACCTCCAATGGCTTCCCGGCACATCTTCTGCGGTACTCGCCGAGTTGCCGTTCTGCGTAATCTCACAACCAGCCGCAGCCTTGTTACAGCGAGCGCTACGGATCGTCATCTATACGAATAGTGAGTATTTAACCTATAACTCTATCGGCCATCATTGCCGGCCTCCGTTGGTGCTTGACGCCACCCGACTTTTTCCAAAACGGCTCCAATTTACTCTGCCTATCAAGCTATCAAGAACAAGCTGACGAGAGACCCAAGTGTTGTGATTATTCACGACAAGTCGGCCTCAAAACGATCAGCGCAAACATCGCTGACACTACCCTCGTTACAAAATGTATCCTTTGTTGGCAATATCTTGGGCAAGGATCCTGAAGATATTCGAGGCGATATGTTAGCTTGCCAAGCATCGTCACGAGAAGAGATTCAGTCGAAGCTCAAGGCTCATCCATTTGCAAAGGCAAGTTACGTTAAGCCCCGGGTGGGTTGCATGATAATCTGCACACAGCGCAAGCTTGACAGAAACGATAGCCTAAGCCCTTTGCTAAGTCGCCTAAGCTATCATTATGCTTTAGTATAATGGTGTGCGGGTTATTTTCTGAACTGCCTGCCTCCTTTCTCCCTCGCTCTTCCAAGTTACATAAGACTGATTGCTGTACTATTAAAGGACGTATGGGACGTTGAAACGGTTGCCATATGGCCGTTTGAAACCGTGCATAATAGCCCTGTCGAGGATGTGGAGGCTGAAAACGATGGGGATTCGAAAGCCAATACAGCCACTTCTTGATTACAACAGATATTGGCTCTGATGAATTGCGAAGGTTTCACTTAAAGCAAAGCTTGCATACCCGTTTGTTCCCGATAGGTCTGTGAAAAGGAAAATGTCGGTCCATCTAAAATGATGCATTCACATGCACAACCTAGACATGATTGTGTTGTTCAAGATTGGGCCTATAAATTCGATATAATCTAAATCTTAAGTATCACCTGGCTTGAAATGCGGCGTCTGAACTTGCGACTGAAATGGAAAGATCTTAACGTTCTCCCAATCCCAGATCCCTTCCTGTATGAACAAGTCCGATTCGAGCAGCTTGTAGATATTATCCCTCGTCACATCACGGAGTACCATAACGCTTCCCATGAAAGGCCTGTCCTCTCCCTCTGGATTCTTGACGCAAGGCTGCGTGAAAACAGGGCCTGCGAAGGTAACGTGGCCTTCGTTATGCAGGCGCCGAAAGTTTACATGATGTCGCGGGCGAATTTCATACCGTCGTTGAAGCTGCAATAGAGAGTACGGGTTAGTCCATTCCAAGAGAGCAAGCAGGCCAACATAAATCAGGTTTGGCAACACTTACTACGCCCTTCCGGTCAGGGATGACCACGAGCCATTCTTTCGCTTGCAAATTCTGCGATACGCCCTTAGGAACTGTGGAGACAAACGAAGACATTGCCCGTGTTGGAAAGGTTGGCAACATGTTCTTGTGGGCCAAGGTGAAGCGAGACAGTAAACTTGAGGTGGGAAAAGGTCGCAACATGATGAAAGCAGCGCTTGGAGGAATTGATCGATCGCTGGAATAATGGGGTGATAGGAACGATTATACAAATTGACTGGACGCTTCCTAGGAAGCTGCTATGTGAGGATGGGTTGCTGCCAGAAACTCGTTACTTGCAAAGCTGACTTCATGCAAGAAAACTGGAGGGACGCATCGAAACCACAAGCGGATCGTGCTCAGCATGTCGCCGCAGAGGCCAGGAGACATCGTGGACTTGCCGCATATCCCTGTTGAGATGTTGAGTGAGACTGAATATGGAAACAGGAGGAGAAGGATTCAGGCCGAGAGATAGTCTGCAACCTGTGTGGAATCAGTTTACGACTTGGCGGTACGATGAGACGGTGGTAAGGACCATATTCCTGCAAAGTCATCTTGGACGAGCTTTTGCAAGGGCTGACACGAGTACGGATCCTTTTCTCAGGCGGGCTCCGCGAGATATCTTGTATCGGACCATTCTGATTGCAGCTCGCAGTCTAAGCTTAGATCAAGAGTCTACATACAGGCATACATTTAGAGTATGAGTTCAAAGTGGAGTTGCAAGAGGCCGTGAACCTATTAAGATTGATTTGACATATGTGCCTCTTGGTATCAACAAGTATACATTGAAAACACTGCTTATTAGGCCCAAAATGGGAACGAGTCCGAACCAAATCCTTGTCGAAGGATCTATGCACTGAGTCAAGGATCGTAGTCGAAAGATCTTCACATCATAGCGTGGAATCCTAGCTGAAGGACTTTTGTATCAAAGCGATGTATGGTAGTCAGCTTACGTACAAACATATCAGAAGACAAGATCGCCGCCGAACCAGTTACATTATAGATCATGCGTATATGTTAATGTGTACACTACACAGAGGATTAATTAGGTACAGACGAGTATGTATTTCACTATAGGCTGTTAACCTACAGTTACTATATATCTTGCAGGGGCTTTTACCTAATAGAAACTACCTATAGAGAGATATATAGGATAGTAATAAGGTTAGAAGCTCTTAATATAGGCTTAAATAAAGCTATAAGGCTAATAATATTTTTAAGAATAAGATAAATATCTTTAAAAAGGTTTATAAGATAAATATAAGAATTACTTTAATATAAGCTCTTAAGATATACTTTACTTATAATTATATCTTTTTATCCCTTTAATAAATATAACTTTAATAAGTACGGGATAAATAGCTTTAACTTAAAAGTTAAAGTTATAGTAATAATAGAGTAAATATAAACTGTAGTGCCTTACAGTCTTTATTAGCTACTGCTATAACCTTTGCAG
>JAAVUD010000271.1:0-18251 GCA_014898915.1 Fusarium chlamydosporum | reverse complement strand
ATTATACTTAGGATAATATACTTTAAGTGATAAGTATTTTTTAAGGTCTTCTAATGTAGAGTTATAATCTAATTACTAACTTCATTTTATCTTATCCTTTACTATTAGCCTTGCTATTTTAAATTATTGTAAGATATTATAATATCTATATACCACTTGAGTGAGGTTTAACTCTAGTTATCTGCTGGGCTAACTAATGTTTTGCAGTTATAAGGCGTACTATATTAGAATTTCCTTTTGTCTTATAGTTAGTTCTTAAGGCTTTAGGCTAGACTTCCCCATATTGTCTGCTATACTTACAGATTCTATGCAAACTGAACGGTACTGAATTTTAGAAGTTTCTATACATTACTTATTGTCCTCCATATCATAATATACTCTCTATAATAATGAGCTCATTAAGCGTTTTATGGACTGAAATATGCAGAGGATTACCAATAGCTAGAGGCGCGCACCAGTGATACGTAGGTATTTAGCTCTGACCTTACTATAAAAGTTTACTATTCGAAACATTAAAAGTTAATATCTAGCATCTCAGCTAGATGTTCCACTAGTGCCGTCACAGTAAATCTTCCCTTTTATCAGTTAGTCTGAAATAAGGTGGTCTAGTTCGGCATGAAGTTCCCGCAACTTAATGAGATAGGACCTTTTATTAGTAATCCGAGGATACAGAACTGTAACCCTGGCTATTCTAAGTCACTTAGTAGGAGTGGAAGCATTTAATCCGTACCTAATAATCTTTTCCACTCTAGACACTTTTCAAGCGATAGAAAGCTAACCCTAACTATAAGACGGCCAGATTAGAATGAGAAAGAATATTACTAGCGTAACTATATGTTACTCGGAAAGTTAGTCTATCACTATTTCTCTGTCTTCAAGTGCTTTAATTAAGATGATATTGACATTCTCTAAGCTTATAAACACTTTTTCGCCACAATAGGGCCACCGTTTTGAGTTAATAACTAAGAATTTAGCACAATTCCTGAAGTTCACTGGCGTGCTTTATTCCCTAGACTTTATTCCATATCTCCTAAGCGTCATTTCCACCCTCGTTGCTGAACAGTGGAGTGAACGCCGGCCCAAAGTTGCAAGCCGTATTCGTTCTTTCTTGGTCCTGTTGTTGTCTAGTATTGACCTGTTCGAGGACATGGGACAGCTCTTGTCGTAGCACCCTCTCTTCGTCCCCACCTTCAGAGATAGACTCCTTAGGTAGTGTTGTTTTATACTCTTGTTCGACCTCTGGCTGTACAGGTTCGCGGTGTTTTTGTTTCGTCTCATTGATCCTTTCCATCTCAAATTCCACAGCAGCATCAAGGCGCTCTTTAAACTCCCTTTTCTGTAGGTCTTCCCCAAGCATCGCAAAGTGACATCTGCGAAATACCCCAAGAGCACTTAAGATGAGGGCCACAAGCTCCCAAGCAAATAGGATCGGTAGTGCATAGTGCAGTTGGGGATTGCAACCACGAGACCAGATATCTATTAGTACCTGATAGAGCTCGTGAGCGGGAAATATATACCCGACGCGATAGACTGCCGGGCTCAGATCGAAAGGCAGCAGAGTAGAGGTGACATTGAAGATAATCCATGACACGAGGGCCATTGGGACAAACGGATGTGGCAGCCATATCGTAAATACATCAATGGTGAGAAAGTTGATGTGCGCGAAAAGCCACAAAACGAGCCAGGATAAAATAAACTGGCTTCCATTGATATCCCACCCTGATTTGAAGGCCCAGATGGTACCGATAACGCATAATGACCCTATAAACGTGTAAGAGAGGGAAATTGCATTGCGGACAATAATAATTCGATATGGATCGACATAGGCATATAGTTTAAACTGAGCATAGAGGCCATTGATGGTACCAAGGTAGAAGAACTCTTGGATCAGAATTAAGATGATGACGACAGTGTTGTAGATGGCTCTTGACCCTTGAGCTGTTGGCTGAATATTGATAGATTGGAGCTCCCAAGGGTCTGCGAGTACCGAAAGTGTGGCAGGGCCGAGGACAGATGTGATATTGCCAGTGCCATTCCCAGTACTATATGCTACCCTGGCTGCCCCAGATAGAAGCTCAAAGCTGGCGGATATGGCTGAGTCGACGGTGGGCGCATACATAGCTTCATTCCATATATACGTCAACACTTGAGTGTTGTTGTATGCTGATGCCGCTGTGTCGTCCGCCAATGCCTTTTGCAGCCTGCCCGATGCGCCTGGTGATACGTAGAGAGCGCCCCAGTAGCTCGTCTTACACACAGCTTCAAGCAGATCGATCGAGGTTGGAAAATCGGAGGGCGATCGTTGAATTAATGATGGAAAGGTTGGCCCTTGGAGAGCAGCATAAGCACCCAGTACAGCGCGGCCAATGGAACCTCCGTCATAATCGACAAAGACCACGTGAAAATTATGAATGTGGCTCGTCTGGAGGAACAGTGACCCGAAGATGTAGCAGAAGAGGCCAAGAAAGAGAAACTGGAGGTAGAGGAAGTTAGCGCCAACCGCCTTACAAAACGATTTGGGGGCGATCTTGGGCGCTGGTCTGTTGTTTGGTAGTCGACTATCCCAGGCCCTCGGATACAGAGACTTGATTGACGGCATTCTCAGGTATTACGACTCGCTCGGTCTCATTCACTCCTAGGCTTGGTTTGGGAAACTTGATGAAACGAAAAGAAAAAACGTGAGGGCTGATAACATGGGGATGCTACCAACAGAGACTAACAATTCTGAACAAGCTGCCTTGACTTATAATACATTCCTTTCGAGCCGGTATTGCCGGTATTACAGATAACGCCGCTGATGCCGCTGATGCCGCGAATACTAGAATGATAACATACATAACGTTACTCGTTGGCTGGCCGGGAGGGGGGGCCAACTAAGCAAGCTATCCCATACTACCTTAAATTTTAGTCTACGGTCGTTCCTGCCACATCACATCTTTTCCGCCCAATCACACAGGAGCTACTCCATGTTATGTCTCTTGCAGCACTCACAATGCTGATCCTAACGGTGGGATAACTACTACGCAGTAAAGGTTATTGTGTCTGCTCGGGCTCGGCCTTTGCACTATCCACTGATAGCCGTGTCACACCTGTCAACAGATGTGCTTACACATCACCTCTGCCCAAGACGACAATTGACATCTCCAAACTTCCCACAACACCCACCGGCACTAGCGCCTCAGATCCGTCCCCGTCGCCTTTCGTCTTGATTATTTACACCATGGAGGCGTGACCGACACCTGGTGGTGGGATTGCAGGCCATTCGGTAAGGGCCAAGAGTCAGATACCGATGTCTGCAATCTCAAGGAAAACTCGCTAGCTTACAGTAGTGCGATCGGTACATCTTCACTGGCTCAATATCCCACTAGTTTAGCTACTTTCAGCTTAAACAGTCATTCTTCTTGTTCTTACACTGGGCCAAACACAGCGATGGCCGGCAGTCTGATCTGCGACGATGGGCTCACCGCTCAGTGTACGGGTGCTTCCCAGACCGGTTTTTTCGACTGCATTAACAGAGATGAAGGCAAAAATGGCGCTGTGAAAGACTCGTAAAGGGTAATTACATTCAACGTCAACTCCCCATTGGTTCTGTGCGCCTATCTCGATTTACATGCTTATTGCATTTGAGATTCTGGAGCCAGTACTTCAGTAATCGACACATCTAGTTTCTTTGCTTGTTATATGCTTCTCTTTTACTGAATCCTTGCTAACCCTAATTGTCTCATAGTTGGTACCAGCGTTTATGTTGTGAATACGACTGAGTTACTGCGCCTTTATAGGGTTACACATTCTTCTCTTCTCTATATCCTTATTTAATCTATAAGATCGATTAAACCTGCACTTCCGGTCGTCCACTTAACATCTGTCGATAGGACTTGGTCACATCTATCTGGCAACAGCAATAAAAATGTAGCAGCCTCCTCAAAAGAGAAACCACTTTAACTTTACTCCTCATTCTCCCCCTCACATCTCGGATTGCCTCGCCCTTTCTTCTCCATAATCGCCCTTGTCTCCCCTCTCTACCCCTGTGACCTTCATCCCCATAACCCTCTCATAAGAGGGAACACTTTTCTCCTAATCCCCCGTAGCAAGCATGCTCTTTCTGAAACGAGGCATAGACTCAATAACTTCATATAAACGTTCCATGAGCCATGTTCCCAGACCTTTACCTCGATAGGCGGGGCCGACCCCGATGTCAGTGATGTAGATGAATGCCGTGAAGTCTGTAACGCAGCGAGCTATACCGATGAACTTTAGGCTAGAAGATTTCTCTTTGGTGAGGTTCTCTGGAGACGATAGTGGTGAGCCTTGTTCTGTGTCAGAGGCCGAAGCAGAGGCAATTATCGAACATTCCTCGCGTTGCATCTTCTGGGAGAGGCTTTGCCTGGTAGAATTCGTCGGAGCTGAAGACTTTAATGACATCCGCAATCGAGATCAGCAAGGGTTTGTTGATATGAGGAATTCATCTTGTCTCCACGATTTTTGTGGTAGTTGAGAAACCACTGAAGTCATTGCGCGAAAACTAAGTAGCTTGGTGATGTTGTGTTTAAGTCAAGAGGAGATAAGGTCTGGCGTGATCTTATTGAACCGCCTGGTATATCTATATATGCTCACCTCATTTCGAGGAAGCTGGATAAGGGACAAAATAACCAATCGATAATATTCCGTATTAAGTTATTTGGTAAAGACGGATAATACCAAATGGAAGAGTCAACGTCCGAACTGGCAACCGAGTGGCAGACAGACCGTATTCGGATCAAGCCTTATGCAGCCATGGCAGGTACACATCCTAGCATCGACTGTATCCGGCATCTAAAGGAACAATATCCTGATAAGATGAAGAGATCAATGAGATAAAAAGGATAGAGATCCTTCTCGGTGAAGCTGCTTATCACCATGATGGATAGCAAGCTTTGGAGCCTCTCACAACGACTGGCGCCCAGATGAGCAACTCGTTCACAGCCGGGACACAGATTGTTCACGGCCAAGTGTTGATGCCGCAATTCACTTCCGAAAGGCTGAGCGATAAGCGAGTCTGGAAGATAGTTGACCTCATTGAGTGCAAGCTGCATATCACCAATGGCGATTCGATTGGACATCAAGAAGTGAGAATCGAGTTTGAAGATGGAGCGGTCCTACATCACAGTGTGCCGAGTGCATTTGGCGTGGATTCACCTCTGTCCAATGAGGGCATAGTGGAAAATTGGAGGAAACTGACGAAGGACAGTGAAGTGATCAATAAATTTGAGCAGATGGTGCTTTCTTTGAAGGAATAGGGTGATCTTGCAGCTTTTTGAGAGCTCATCAGTCAGACATCTATGAGTCCACTGTCCAGTTAGAGCTACATACTTGCTTTCAATTTATCGATATTGACATTTTGTTTGCTTCCGCAGAGCTATGACGATATCCTCCAGGGCCTGTTGAAACTCCTCAGCGGCGGATGCGTTGGTATTCGACGAATAAGCCTTTTCCAGACGCCCATCCTTCCTCGCCGCGTCAATCTCGGCCTGTCCAGCGGGTGTCATCTTGCCCTCTGCGATAAGTGCAGCAACCTTCTTCACGTTGCGCTGGGACCATAAACTTCTCTTTCGACGTGGCGTGAAGCGTTGGAGGAAGTGTGTTCCGTCGAGGGCTTTGCGTTGGCCGTCAATCCAGCCGTGGCAGAGGGCTATGTCGAGAGCTTGATCGTATGTTATTGAAGGAATTGAGGAGGACTTCTTGGCTATTTTAAGCCAGAGACCGGATGAGTTTGTGAGGTGTTCTGCTGCAAGGTAAGATTCCCATTCTTGGGGGTTGGCGAACAGACGGGTTTCTAGGGTGGTTGATTGGATAGAGGTTAGTGGTGGGACAGTCTGGGGCGTTGAGGGTCTCAGGCGCGTAACTCTCTTCACGGTGGACCGAGTTTGTCTTGTCATCTTGAAATGCGGGTGTCCAAGACGTGGGAGTTAGTCAAGGCAACTGCTGGTGATACGCGAATGGGAGCCCCTTGTGTTGTGATGACAGATGAGGAGCGTTGAGGATGGCGCTAAGCCAAAACGATCTACAATGCCAAGCCGCACAAAATGCCACGTCTTGGCGCACGTATCCCATAGATTCATGAAAGATTATTTCGACCTTGTAGCAATAACTCGCTATGGACAGATTGAGATCCATCAAAGATCAAATTCATTATTTAAGAACAATTGACAATAAAGTCATGTTTACATTAATAAAAACCTAAAATGCCTTCCCAGAGAAAGTGAAGAAGAGGCAGGGAATCACTTGTAATAACCAAAACTCCAATAATTGCAGTAACCTTCCGTGCCATTCTGTCTATCGACCAGTGGGAATACCATTTCCAGCCTCGAGGGTATCGTTGGAGTCAATTGAGCATCTTCGGTCCTTAACAAACTTGGGCCACGTGTTGGTCAGCACCAAATACTTGATGTGTTTCTCTGAAGCGTCAAAGATAGTCGCGTCAAAGCCCTCGGGGATATCACCCCAGTAAAGCGCCTTATCACTCTGGTCGCCCGAGTCATTGACGGATTCTGTCGACATAATGCCCGTCTCAGAACCGTGTGCCGATGCACCAGAGGACTTGACCTTGTTCGATGTCGTGGTCATCTGGAATGTCTCGAAAGGAAGAGCTGGGTCTACGCTGCCCTTTTCGCCGTAGAGAATGCGGGCAGAATTTTCGAAAACCGTCTCGAGCTCGCGCTGATGTTGGGATGAAAGGTTGATTTGGAACTCGGCGTCGCGTGAACTGATGAAGTTTGTGTAGATGCGCAGGGCACTGTTGAAACGTTCACGAACCAGTTCTTGTACAGAGGGCTCCTTGATCTTCTCAGGGTCACGGACAGCAGGTGGAAGTGATGACTTCCACTCTGCGACAGCTCTCAAGAAAGCAATGTTTTCTCCAGAAAAGTCACGCAGAGCGGAGAATTTCTGCAGAGGTTCGGGGTTGCGCTCAAGGACATGTTCAAGAGCCTCCATAGTTAGGATACTCTCACCTGAAGCGCTACTCTTGACGGAGCCGTCCTTGGACCAAGAAGTAAGGGCTGATGCGGCGACAGTTGTAGACCCTGTGGCAACAGATCGGGCACCATTGGTGACAGCGCTTTTGTTGAGTTCCCATTGGGCGATGGAATCAAGAGTCTCCTGTCGCAGGGTCTGGTGTTGAATGACTTCCCAGCAGGGCCAGAAGATGGTGAAGATCTCAATGGCCATGATAGAGATGGCAAGCCTATGCGACGTAGAAGTCAGTCTCAAGTATCGCAAGGGAAGGGCTTAAAGGGGATTAAGGTCGGTGGCTTAGTCTTACCATTGAGGAGGAATCCAGTATGCATTGATAGGTTCCATAGCTGGGACATACAAGGCAACGAGCCACATAGGAGTGGCATGAAGACTGTGTCTTGGTTAGAGTGGAGTCCAGTTAAAGTACCCTGCTCAAGGGAGACTCACTTGGCTATACAGCAGGCAACGGTTTGCGTCCTCCATCCCTGCGTGTCATTGATACCACGAGCCTTCCAGAGGATGTAAGGGGCTACGATCCATGCCCAAAGAAATTGCCAGAACACAGAAGGCCACCTGGCAGTACAAAATCAGTACGGAAGATCCCGTCAAATGAAAGATTGGAGAGTATGCATACCATTCCCAGCCCTTGCCTATCTGAGACTTTTTATATTCCTCGGTACCGGGATGAACCTCAGTACCGGCCACACCCCAGCTGGGATGGAACTTCTTGGAAACGCACCACATGATGATTGTGAGTATCATCTGTTAATGTTAGCGGTCTGCCATGAGATATTGCAATATTGTAAAATGTATCGCATACCTGGACAACCATACCCAACCCAATTGTGACGAGAATCTTCTTGGTGTAATCGAGAGCCCGGAAGCGCCCAAGCAAAGAACCGGGTCGTACGCGACTCTTGCTGTATGCCTTTTCATCTGAAGCAAACAGCTCCTTCTGTTGGTTGGCGACATGTAAAAAGCGGCTGTTGGAGGCATGAAACAAAGCTATACCGATAGGAAAGTAGATGCTCATGATCCAGAACTCGCCCTCGGGAGTGAATAGTGGGAAGTAGACGTAGCCGGTCTGGATAGCTCCCCAGTACAGATGGAGCATGATGATAGCGGCGAAAGAAAGCGGAAGGTCTCGGATTCGAAGCATGGGCATGTCGCGACGGCGCCAGAGGAAAGTCATACCACAGGCGACAATGATGGTCCAGACGAGAGCCCAGATGATCCAGAAGATGCCCAGGCCATCGAGGTTGGGCTGGGGCTTAGGTGAGGAAGCCATTGTTGAGGAGATGATAGAAAGAAAGTGTTGTTGTAGGGATTGATCTTCGGGACTGGAGAAAAGTGAAATATAATATAGTCAAGTATAGTGTTGTCTTGTAAGGAACGTGGTTGAGAGGAATGCGCAAGTGCACAAGCCGGTCGAGGTCGAGTCGAAGCAAGTACAATAGAAGCACTTAAACTTGGGGGAGACAGTTGGAAGGGAAGCGGATATGTTGATGTATTATGTAGTGAGATGTGCGGACTCTGCACAAAATAATGTTACCTGACGGGCGGGATGGGAAGATGTCTCTATTAACTAGCTCGGCTCGAGTTAAGTTGAACTAGCCCACAAGGTCCATGATAACGCGTTATAGCGTAGACAAGGGGAAAGAATAAGAAAAATATCTTGCATTAATGAGTGGCAGTAAAACAAACGAAAGAGAGTGAGAACGTGTGTGTGTGGAAGACGGGAAAAGTGAGCGTGTCTGTGACTGTTTATCCCTTGCGCACACCCAGACTTGGCAATTGAACATCACATCCGTGTAAGCTATGGCGGCAGTCAAACCACTAGCTAGTGCCAGTGCCAGTAATTACCGGGGTCGCTCGATCGTCTAACCGACCTCGTTGATCTTGACCCTACTGAGGCAGGGCTACTCTGCAATCCTTGGCTTCAGGAACCTTGCAAATCCCGATTGGTCAACCCGCAGTTCGGAATTAAATGTTCAGCAGAGAGGGCACAGATGGGGGACGTGCATTTCACTCACTGTTTGTACCGCCCCTTAGTTAGATGAGGACTACCGGAAGTACCTACTCAACTGAGTGAGTAATTGAGATGGATCTTAGTGAGCGACCGGCTTCTTCCTGCAAATGCAGATCGACGCTGCGTTCTTTTTCTTTGCATTTCCACCTTTTCACTGTTCTTTCTGAGTGGTACCGTGATAAATGGTTGTCTCTGATCAGCCTTTCTCGCCCCGCTGCGTCTTCAGCAAGGGGGCGATTGAGACAGCGTTACACTTAAGCAAGGATTGTCAGATTGACATGGAGAGCTTCCACCACGACCAACCATTGCTACTCGGCACACTGACATGTTCTCGTTGCTGGGCAAAACGGTCAAAACGCCCTTGCATCGGAGTCACGAACATCCAGCCACAAGCCAAAGACGAGATGAAATTTTTCTTCATTTTTGCTTCTTTTCCCACCGCTCACCATGTTTTGTCACTGCAGCTGCCACGTTCTCTGTCTCTCTCTCTACCCTACTGCAGCCATGACGAGGAATGACCTGTGGTGGAATCACTCACCGGACAGCCACCTAAAACAACAAGGTTTATTGGGCCGCCCGTCGTGAAACGCGGGACCTCACACACACTCACTCCAAAAGCTTGCGCTTGTGCGTTTTGATTCTTCGAGTACAAACGGTCGTCGGAAATGTGCCGTTGTCTAACCACGACAAACAATGTAACGCGGGCCGAGGAATTGACGTGAGGTGATGTGATATGATTTATGTCTGGTGATAATTGACCGGAAACGGTCCGCTTTCTGTTATCAGTCTCCCTTGCGTCGGAATATGTCTTTCTTTCTCCCTTGAGTGTTTTAGGCTGACCTACATAAAGAGGCTTTAATGTGAAGGGAGGCGATAACTGCCCGCTGATGGATGAGGCTGGGCTACTGCATGGAGAGCATGTTTTACTGGACTAGGGTTCTGTATCCGCAGTAAGATAGTGGATGGGCTGCCCGGGCTGGACTGGTGGCCACCTACCCTAGTGTTGGTAGGTTGGTTCCCTGGCGCTGGTATATTTTGCAGTCAGAATTGTGAGCTGACGTCTCGATTCTCGATACAACCACCGCGAAATTATTCCATCTGTCAAATTTGAACGTTGGTAATCTATCAAAAGCAAAGATCCGAACCTCTTGTGCAATATATGGACGGTTACATTTCGTTTCAAGCATCATCCCCGTTGCTTCTCCACGCAGCCGCGATAAACGAACAGCTGAAAATCGATCCTCCGAAAGGTCGGGTTGCATTGGACAATATGCCCGGTTGCCGTGAGAAGACATGGCCTACCAACCACTCACTATAACTTGCTGCAAGCCATGGAAAGCCTCTATTGCCAATACCCACAAGTTCCGCAGACCACTTGATGAAATGTCTTGAAACAGTTCCTGTCATTAGTGATAGAGGCGTCAACATATTTCCTTTCTTTTTTGATCGTGTTCCCCCTCATTCTCATTCTAGGTTCCCCCACTTCTTTCTGGTCTGGCAGCAACACAACCAGGCCCGGACAATGCGGTCCGCACCTAGAGCCCTTGTCTAGCAAAGGCTTGACCCTTGTCTGGTTCTGGCAGATCTTAATTACGATCCCTCGCACTCGATAACCTAAGCAGGGTAGGGCTCCTCAGCATCAAATCAAATTGAATGTTCGGTCCATAGTAATTACGTGCTGAAAGATCGACCAAGTCTTGTCGTCATGAATCGGCTGTCGCGAAGGCCCTGAACCAGTCGTCTGGGTTTTACCAGTGTCAAACTCTCCGTGATCATCAGGTCTGCTTGTGTGGCTGCCCAATAGTATTTTAACTTTTCCAGGCCATTAACACGTAACAGCCTCCCACGCGAGAACAACGTGATCCATGCTGCAGTGTCTGGTTGCCCTTCTGAAAATATCCTTCGCTGGGTCACCGGTTTCACTAAAGCTGTGACACCAACACACACTTGCAAACGTGCGCCCTGCACTACGAACCTGTTGGCTTGTGCTATTGGAATCCTCTGGCACCCGTGTTTTTAATAACTATTGCTTGCACCTGACCATTCTATCCTCTTTTTCCTCTTTTAATCATTAGTCGGCCAGTCCCTGCCGTCTATTAGTCTTCAACTGCGGCGGTGCTCCCGGTACTTTGGATGCACCTTGTGAGCTAAGCAGGAGATTACCGTGTGGGGAGATCGGCATTTCCACATAAAACAATCCGTGAATTATTTTCCGCATTTCATTTTGTGTCCAAAAAACAGAGGCTGAAGGGTGTGTAGAGGGAGGTTTAAACGGCCCGAAGAAAAGTCTCATCGTTCCTGGAGTTGGAGCTGATGCGCAGATGCTGTTCTGAGTTCTTTTCTTCATATTCCGTTGGGGTGGCTGTATTCGACATACGATTTGCAGGCAAACATGCATGGAAATGAAACAGACAAACAAAAAAGCCCTCTAGGAATCTACTTCGCATGGATTCCTGGAATTTACGGCTCAAGAACTTCGACCAGACTCCAAACATCAAGATCCAATCCTCCAACACTTCATTCTCTCGATCCACTGGTTAAGAAAATGTCACTTCTGACACGATCTTGCCGAGTCGGCGATACAACCAGCCCTTATCCTTGTGCACAGCTAATCATGGGTGTAGTCAACAGGGGGCAGGATCAGCACGTCTGAGCCGAAACATATCGGAAGCAAAGCAAAAAGTCAATTAAATCAGCCCAGTTAAATGTTCTGCCTCAAGTCTCCAGTAAAGTTTTTAACGTTTAATTTTTACTTTTTTTTCATCACCCTTTCTCTCGTAAGCATCATAATCCAGTGCTACCGGTAATAGCGCTTATCCTTCAAACTGAGAGTGCTACACGGAAAGCTCCATTCCCGTGTCTTATCTACAGATAATCTCGTTTATTTCACTGTTACCATTTCCCAGTGGTGGACGAAGATGCTAGCTTCCATTCGTTCCTTTTAGCTCCAGTCTAACCCATCACAATGCCGCAGCCAAGGAGCCAAAACAAATTGAATGCCGGTCCTGTAGCTCTGACTACCTAGGTACGTATATTTAATTAGAGTACAGAGTACCTGAATAGGAATTTCACTCGACTAGCCCATTCCCTTACTCAAACATCTTTGACAGGTTCTGCACAGGCCAGGCCCTTGCATCGCGAAATTTATCTACAACGCCCTTCAACGCCTTTCTTTCGTAATGATCAGTGAAAAAATCACCATACAACTCCATCCCAAATGCCGCGTGGACGAGAGCAGGTGGACAACCCGGATGGCAAAGACTGATGCCGCATAAGTCCAGAATCATTTGTCGGACCTGATTCTCAATCTCTCTCCACTGCGCACGTGTCGATGAATGTCCTCTATAGGCTTGACGTCAGTAAGTGGTCTTCAATGGTCAAAGACCCTGCGTCCCGTCCATTTGACACAAAATTTAAAATTAGTTACGCACCCGAGGAAGGGGTTCTCCGCCATGAGAACCATTTTCGCTATGATGCACAGCTGCATGCTTGTCACTTCGAGCGCGGACGAGTACCAGATAATCGGGAAGATCTCCCCATTAGACCTGTCAGCCGGACGCACGTAAAACGGCTGATACTCTCTCAACGCTTCCTCTTCGAGTAATTCGCCCTGTTTTTGCAGTCTCACTATCCACTGTTAGCATTATTCCCAAATCGACACGAGCCAGACTTAGCCAAATATTGACCGTTCTACTTTAATCTCGGATAAGTGAATACGCACACCACTCTTGCTCCGACCCGTCAGCCCATCGCCACTTGGCAACTTGTGCCGTGTGAAGAACAATTTTATTGGCTTTGGACGCGCCGAGACCATATTCCGCATCAAGAATCATCTTGGGTGGGTGACGCTTTGTGAAAGAGTGGTAGAGCTCCTGGCGAACGGCCATCCAGTATGCCGCTTGGATAAGAGATCGACGGCCGAAGAGGGTCCTTGACGGTGGACTTCTAAGTACCGCGTCGATAATGGCCAGGAAATTGACTTGGGGTTTTGGTGGGGGTCGCGTCGGCTCTTCTCTTCCGTCTGTATTCCGCTCCTGTTCATCTTGATCGCTGTTGCTATCCTCTTCATCGTCGATCTCTTCCAATTGTCTAAGGATTACTGAGATCTGAGTAAGCGCCATGCTACGTTTCGGCTATCGGTGTAATTTTACCAGCTGTCGCTATGATACTCTCGAGCCTTTCATCATCCTGGATAGTATGAAAGTCTCGCAGTGCAGGGATGCATTTCAATGTGTATTCGACCGCGTCGTGAGGCGTGAGTTTGGGCAGCAGTTGTCCTTGGTACAAGATCCCCTGGGAAGTTCTATACTTGGGCAAACGACTTAGATGACGCGCTGACAATGCGAATATCGCATAGAGTAGTGGCGGATGCTGTCGTGCCCTGATAGGTACCACAAGCTGGAAATGTCTTCTTTCATCACAGAGATCAAGCTGTTCCCGTTAGCACATGATACAACATTCGGTTACCGAGGCATACCCAATGTGACAGCTCTTCCACGAAGTACCGAAGTAAACACGCCTCTTGGGGATCATCAAGTGGGAATCGAGTCGATCCCACCGCAGTATACATATGATACCCCCTTGGCGAAGGAATATGATCTCTGCTTTGATCATGCGGTGGACCAGAAGGAGATGACTGGTCATGGCTCGCCGAGTAGACACTTGAATTACTCGGCAGATCCGTCGGTGATCTACCTGTCCCTTGCTGCCATGGCGATGATTGATAGTTAGGTGAGTTCCCAGCTGAGTGCGGTGCGTTTGCAACTGGATATATCGGATGACTGTTTCTTATACTGTCGTTGAAACTTTGTGGTTCTCTTTGAGCGTGCGACGATAGCTCGTTGTGATGCAGTGGGTTCCTGGGGGGTGTCCCGCTGCTTGTATCAAAGTGGCCTTGCGGACTGGCTGCAACTATTGAAACTTTAGTATCTCGTGTTTGAATGCTGGTTGTTCTGACTTACAGTCTCTGACCTCACTGTTAACCCACGTCTGATTCGCCAAAGGTCCAGTTGATGAGTTGCGAAAAACTGTCTGTTTCGCTGGTCGCGCACAAGGTAGATTCTTCAAGGTACAACGATGGCACTTAGGCTTTCCTTCATCACCTAAGTTTATCAGTTCACTAGCAGAAGTTTCAATCAGATTACATTACCTACATTTAACGTGTTTCTCTAGAGCTCGTCAATACTACTCATGGTCAATTGAAGACCAAGTACTCTCACCTCTGCATTGAAGACATGGTCTCTTGACCACTGGCATGGTTCTCAAAAACTCCCCGCTATGTTGATGTTGAATCTCTTGACGTAGAAGGAATTTTGATAATCCTGACTTTGTCCCCCACCTGTCATAAGTCAGTGAGGTTCTTTCCGTTATCACGTGCTTAAATTCGCTGTTCTCTCCGAGATGGACGCGACACAATTACCCTACAGACATGTGTATCGCCACGATCGCGTAAGACACAGAAATCAGAGACGCGTCTTTTTGCCAAAAAAAAAATAGACGACTAGTATTCCCAAAGGTCTCTGGCACTTACTGGGAGGTTCTGAAGCATCCGACAAGGAATCCGGATGTATCTAACCGTACATCTTGCATTGTTTTTCAGCTGTTTCGCACAACGCCACAACAGCGAACCGAGTGCTGGAAAAAAAACGTCCAACAGGGAGCCAGACCGCTAATTCCCGACTCGTGTAGCGCAGGTCCTCGCCTGAGACCTTCGGTTGGTTCAGCGCTATGGCGTTGATGTCGAAGAGGTTGTTCGCTTATTAGTTCTATGAGCTGTCTCACAGTCAGTCGACTTCCAATCCAAGTTGATGTTCCAGTAGCATGAAAATGTCAGGCCATCGCGCAAGTCCCAGGAAGTTCGCAAAAACTCTCTTTGTGGTCTGACAAGGGCAGGTTTTGATATGCGTCAGGCAAATGAGATCGATCACAGTCAGTGCAACTGTTCCGAGATTGCTTGACTCGGTGCAAAGTTCATGTCTGATTTCTCCCTTGCTTATGACCGACGATTTTGCAAAAGTCCTGGCAAATTGCCGACGGGTGATGGGCGGCCTCAAGTTGCTTCATCTCGAGAGACTGTTATTGAAGTATATGGGACGCAAGAGCCACCAGTAATACAATGCTCTTCCCTGTCAGCAATTACATCTTGCGTCTAGGCTCTGCAACTCTCATTTATCTGAAGTCTCAATCTATCCTCATCCTCATCCTCATCATCCTCGTCTTCGTCGTTATCACCGTCATTATTAACCCTCATCACCATAATCTAACTCCTCGCCGTCATCATCATCACCACCTGCCTCCTGATTGGGTTTAAGTGTTCGCTATCTTCCTACTATGTAATTTCTGGCTCTTCAAAACTCTTCTTGCAGCCCAGGTCATGCATCGCTTTCCGATGTGGTATACATTTGAAGCAGAGTTAGAATGATTTCTGGCAATCAACACACTTGAAGATTGAACCAGATATAAGCTTTAAGAATTAGAAGTTAGTAATAATTGACAGACATACCAGGAGATGCTACTGACCATATTGCAATTATTGCACCTTTCTGTGGTATAATTCTTTCCCGGTGATATTATGTGGAAGGCTTCGTCCCAAAACTGCTTGGAACCATCCTCAAGCGTTCGTTCCATTTTGTCTTTAACAGGTTGCAGGATTTCTCTGATATCACAAACAACAACACCGATAAAGCTAGCCATGTCGAGTGGTGAAGGAGCGTAGGAGTAGCAACGTTCAACGCAGCAGTTTCCACTTAAGGAACGGAGACGCGATGATACTCAAACCTCGAGACATCTACGATGACACCTATCATGGCATTTGTGTACCCGTACACAGTAGACAAGGGTTTGAATTCGATAGAATAGTTCTTTTATATGGACTCCGAAGGCTCCTGATTTGTGCAGACAACCCACGAAAATCTATGTATTATACAGTCCACTAGTTTCTACCCCTCCTTACTTGACTGGTCTACAGGAGTTGCTACCTCATACTCTTCTTCTATGGCTCTTTGGTGAAACGTGGAATGCATGCGGATACTTGGACCGAAGCGGTAGAAGACAAAAGGCAAAGGTGCCAAAGCCAGTGAGATGAAGCCCAGTACGGAGGTAGCCCAGGCGGCACCCAGTCTGTTGTACATCTGATGGGAAAAGAGGGGAAACCCGGCTCCGAACAGAGACCTAAGAATTGCGTTGGCGGCAAGTGCGCTGGCAGCATACTTTCCATAGCAATCAATGAGGTAAGATGTTATACCTAGTGAGAGAACCACAAAGCCTATCCCGAAAGGGATACCTGCGATGATGCAGCTCGCCCAGTGAATGGAAGTATCGGCTGTCCATGCAAACCAAAACAGCCCGACTGGAACAAGCCATGAGAGTGCAATCAAATGCGGCAAGCGAGCTTCTGGTTTGGGACCACCCAGTTTCTTAACATACATCCCATATATGCGGTTGATATATGGTGATGCAGCTGTTGCAATAGCCATGCCAGCTCCGATGCCTAAGGTCATTTCTCAACACGGCGTCTTCCAATATATAAACTTTGGAGTTGAATATTTACCTAGAAAGCTGAGACCGGAGATACCAGCGTCCCAATGCCTAGTTTGCTGAAAGACGTATGGGTAGGCGGTGAAGTCGAGGTACAAAATACCATAAATAAAGGCCATGTAAAGCGATAGCAGAAACAGAATAGGTTCTGTAAGAAACATGACGCTTGGTCTAGTGATGTTAGTCCAGAGCATCATCGTCAGCTTTTGATGTGGCTCTTGAATGCCGTGTTTCCGAGCCTTCATTTGCAGCAGCCTTGGAGCATATGTTTCGGGGAGAAACACCACCATGGTTACGTATATGATTCCGCTTAGAATGGACACCAGCCAGAAGTCCCTGCAGAGCATATCAGTATGAAGGAGTCCAGGCGGGCTTCAAAGACCCAGGGGTTAGTGGTGGCTCACCATCTCCACTTTCAACGTATCAGTTACATTTAGCACAGCGCAGAGTGATAGATTCGGAGCCACATACAGTTGCGTATTCGGTAAGAAACCCGCCAACAATAGGCGCAATGACCGGGCCTAGGAAACTTGCAGCAGTAAACAGCGCAAGAGGAACAGAACGATGGCTTGATGGCCATAAGTCGGTCAAAGAGCCACCCGAGTTGGTTACTATTCATCAATTTCTCTCGTCAGCAAGGGAGCACAACATTCATGCACAGTCAGCAACAAGAACTTACCAGTAGGGGACCCGAAGAAGCCGCAAAAGAAACGGAAGACCAGGAGGGCAGCGATGTTGGGTGATAGAGCACAACCAATATTAAACAACACGAAGAGTAGTAACACGCTTCGATACACGGGGTTTCGGCCATAGATCTCAGACAACGGCGCAAAGATGAGGGGACCCGTGCCGAAGCCGAGAAGAAATGTGGTAACACCCAGGGTTGCGACAGTGTCAGAACAGGCCAAGTCTTGCGCAATGGCTGAAATGGCGGCGGTATGAATAGATGAGCAAAAGGCAATGGTAGCAGTCATCATAACGACTATACAAAATCAGCGAATTGATTGGGCATTATTATGGAATTGTTAAACTTACCGATAATGGTGCAAGTCCATCTTCGCGCGGAAGAGAAATTCAAAGGACTTTCATCGTGGTCTAGAGTGATGGTCTCTGGTGCTGTTTGTCCGTTGCTGGGGCCAGACATGATGTTGATGGGCTCTAGACCTCGCTCCCAAACACAAAGGGGCGTAGGGAAGGAAGATGAAGAGTTCAAGTGACAAGGCTGTTGAAAACACGACTAGTGTGATTCTACAAAAGGGCCGATGACACTCACTGAACAGCGGTACAATTTGTATGATCAACTGGTGTGTGACGCAATGAGCTCGAGGTATCTGGAAAAAGACTCAAATTCCGCGTACTTCAACTGGAAAGAGGAAGGTGCGAACAAAAGTACGGAATTTAATTACTTGTTCTTTGTTGGTTTTGATTACATTCAAACCCTTGTTATAACGATTGCACACTGATACGAGGCAAACTGATAACGAGAAATTTTAAAAGGGTAATAGATCAACATCTGTTCAACAAAAAGGCCTTGTTTACGGAGTCAGGATGCTCCATTAGTTAGGCGCGTTTCAAGCCCAGCCCTGCCCCTGGAAGTCTCCCGAGACATAAAATCTTAAGTTAGATGGTAATGTCCCTCACCCTTAGACCGGCCATACCTACTAACCAGCCACTTTTTTATAATAAGATTAAA
>JAAVUD010000270.1:0-12020 GCA_014898915.1 Fusarium chlamydosporum | reverse complement strand
CGCTCAGGGGGCCGAAAAGTAGGTTCGCGGATCTGCGACAAAAGAACGCGATCTTGATACAATTCAAATAGAGACCAGGAGATGAGCGATGTGGTGTTGACAGTCGTGCTCCAGAGAAGCGCAACATCGAATGCAGCGCGTACGTCAGAAGATAGGCCGTGCTTTCGGTAGACTTCAGTTCTGGCACGGACAAGGGGACTGATTGTGTGAAAGTCCTGCCATTTTGTACCAGGCTCCTCATCACTGAGAAATTTTTCCAACTCATCGTGAAACTCTCGCATGAAGGTGAGCAATCTTCCAAGAGCAATTCTGGCTCGCTGGGAGCCAGGGAAAGGGGCCCAGACGGGAACGCCCATGGCGAGAGCGTGGAAGGCGTTGTCGAAGATCCAGAGGTGAGGCCAGATATCGGGATAGATCTCGACAAAATCTGTTCCAAAGACGGAAATTGTGGCAGTCCTGGCGATGAAAGTCTTCATTAACTCGAAAAAGTCGACCGCCATAACCTTCTCATCCTCAATGTCCTCCAAAAGCTCTGCATTGGCTAGTCGCTCCCAGTCCATCTGGTCGGTTGAATAGCTGTTGAACGAGATAACATCGGCAGCATTGTCGTCAAGATCGCGAAGAGTAGCCTTGGCTAGATCATCTAGATGGGAACCACTCAGATACTCTTTGGTGATTCGGTGAACATCAGGAGCAGCTTTGTCGTAAGCTGCAAGATCCTTCTTGGAAAGACCAAAGTTGGTCATCATGATGCGTCTCGCAACAAATTCCTTGTCGGCGACAGATTCAGGCAGTTCAAGTAGACGAGAAACAAGAGAAGGCTTGAAGACGAAAGAGTGAATGCTCTGGAATAGTCGAATAGAGAACACGCCCTGGCCATATCGATTTCTGAAGCGCGTCAAGGCGGAAGAAGGACTGAGGAAGATACGTGGAGCGTGACCAAACAGAGGAACCCAGAAGGGTGCCAGAGGAGGCGTCTTTGATCCATCTTTTCTGAGTGATGAAGAAGTACCAGTGAAAAGTCTTGTTGTGATGAAGAGGAGTATCGTTGTGACGAGGATGGCCTGTAGGGGATAGCGCTGGGCGTGGGGGATGAGAGTCTCATCTATGTGAGCCCGGAGAGCCTCGAGGCTGTCCATTATGGGCGAAGGAGATGAGAGTTTTGCCAGTAGATGTGAGTTGGATTTATGTTGAAAACATGAGAGTGTGGCCAGTAGTGAGGTGAGAATGGTAATCTGTCAATTTTGTTGCTGAAGACCAAGTGCAAAGCTCGAGTTTGTATGGAACAGACCCGCCCTGTGCTGACTGGCGTTGCGTTGCGTTGTGGTGCTCAGCCGTAAGCTGTAGGGGAGGACTGTGCACTGTACTTGTCGAGGTGCTACAACGGTGCGTATAGATCATTGGTCTTGCTAGGTACGTTTTCATTTGATGAGACGGCTGTGAGTCTAGAATCCTATTATATTTACTCTGTTATTTCTGGGTTATACATTGATTTGAAATTGAATTTAGTTTATACTGTTAGTTTGACTCAACTAGGTAGGGTAGTAAGTGAATGTAATGGGTGGGCGAACCGCTGTGCCATAACATTACTTATAAGCCACATAACTTCTGATGAAAGTGCAATTGATGAGGTTATGCCATGTTGAGAAGTTCCACTGATCCGATGATAAAGAAGTCAACAGCCATGGTGTAAGTCAGGGTAGTTAGCAATGATGCCTCCAGGATTGTATTATGAACCTCGTCAAGTATACCCACCAAATGTGGGAAGCCACCTAGGTACATAGGATAGGATGTTAGTTGGACGTTCAACATCGGTCAACGGTGTCAACTCAATGATTATCCAAAAGTATAGCTCTGAGCTTATTTATACCTTAAATGTACTCACTGAATATCTAAAATACCAACTGCGCTGCTTCGAATGTCCTTTTACAGATACCCATCAGCATCCCAACTCCGATCATCGGCTGCCTCAGGCCTCAATTGGTTGCATCATACAGCCAGGAATGGCAACTTACCTTATGTGAGCTTCATCATTACTGCTTATATACGTCCGGGCCAGACCAGACACCTTTTTGGTCAACTAGACTTAATTACCGGACCGCAGCCAGACATTCCTATCCTTAAGGGTAGGTCCCTGGCAGCTCCGGTACCTTGTTGGCTTCTCCATCCGTGTCTTGTCTTGTCCTCGCGCTATCTATCGGCATTAACAAAAAGTCTGGGCAGCTCCCCGCCATCCCACCAGCCCAGACATCCCATGATGAGCTCGCGTTGAGCCCAAACGCCAACATGATCCCTCAATTGCTGCAGCGCTCATCGAGGGCATGTCCCCGGTACAATCCTGCGCTCTTCCGACTATCTACGGCCTCTCAGCGACCCGGTTTGACCCAGACCTTCTGGACCTCTGCCCCGCGTCGCGAACAACCTCGAACCCCCACAGAATCGAAATCCACGACTGCGAAGCCATCGGCCGTGTTTCCCGCAAAGAAGCAACCGACGAAACAAAATGATCCTCTCGCGACAGTTGAGAAGTCTGCGACGGAGCAGCGCAAGGCTGATTGGGCTATCATGAAGGAGATGACTCGCTATCTGTGGCCTAAGGATGATTGGGGCACCAAGCTCCGAGTTGGTCTCGCTGTTTCTCTGCTGATTGGCGCAAAGGTTCTTAATGTTCAAGTTCCATTCTACTTTAAGAGTATTGTTGATTCCATGAACATCGATGTTGCTGCTGTCGGAGGTACTGCGACAACGGTTGCAGGAGCCATGATCCTAGCATATGGCGCATCTCGAATTGGCGCAACAGTATTCCAGGAACTACGAAACGCAGTCTTTGCTTCTGTCGCTCAGAATGCTATCCGAAGAGTTGCTTGCAATGTCTTCGATCACTTGTTGCGCCTCGATCTCACTTTCCATCTTTCCAAGCAAACCGGTGGTTTGACGAGGGCTCTAGATCGCGGTACTAAGGGAATCAGCTTCATTCTATCTAGTATGGTCTTTCACATCATGCCAACTGCACTGGAAATCAGTATGGTTTGCGGAATCCTCACCTACAACTACGGCGCCAAATTCGCAGCTCTCACCGTTTTGACAATGGTCAGCTACACGGCATTTACTATCTGGACTACTGCTTGGCGAACAAAGTTTCGAAGACAAGCGAACGCGGCGGACAACAAGGCTTCTACCGTGGCTGTGGACTCCCTCATCAACTATGAGGCAGTCAAGTACTTCAATAATGAGAAATTCGAGGTTGCGCGGTACGACAAGGCTCTTCAGCAATATGAGAAGAACTCCATCAAGGTTGCGACGTCTCTGGCTTTCCTGAACAGTGGTCAAAACATCATCTTTTCATCCGCACTTACTGGCATGATGTACCTTGCTGCCAATGGTGTGGCTGAGGGTACTTTGACTGTCGGCGACTTGGTCATGGTTAACCAGCTTGTTTTCCAGCTTTCTGTTCCTCTCAACTTCCTTGGATCCGTCTACCGTGAACTCCGACAGTCTTTGCTGGATATGGAGACTCTGTTCAACCTCCAGAAGGTCAACGCCAACATCAAGGAGAAGGCCGATGCGAAGCCTTTGGCTCTCTCCAGGGGTGGCGAGATCAAGTTTGAGAACGTCAACTTCGCTTACCACCCTAACCGTCCTATTCTGCGTGATCTCTCCCTGACAATCCCTGCCGGAAAGAAGGTCGCTATCGTCGGCCCCAGCGGCTGTGGAAAGTCTACTCTGTTGCGTCTCTTGTTCCGATCTTATGATGTCCAGGGTGGTCGAATCTTGATTGATGACCAGGATATTCGTGATGTCAACCTCGAGTCTCTTCGTCGCTCTATCGGTGTTGTTCCCCAGGATACCCCCTTGTTCAACGACACAGTCGAGCATAACATCCGATACGGTTCTATCAACGCTACCCATGATGAAGTTGTTGCCGTTGCCAAGCGCGCCCACGTCCACAACACTATTCAGTCATTCCCCGAAGGTTATGACACCAAGGTTGGTGAGCGAGGACTCATGATCTCTGGTGGAGAGAAGCAACGCCTTGCTGTTAGCCGTCTCTTGCTCAAGGATCCTCCTCTGCTTTTCTTCGATGAGGCGACTAGTGCCTTGGATACCCACACTGAGCAAGCTCTCATGATGAACATCAACAGCATTCTTCGCGAAAAGGGACGAACAAGCGTTTTCGTCGCTCATCGTCTACGTACTATCTTTGATTCTGATCTTATTATTGTCCTCAAGGAAGGGCATGTGGCAGAGATGGGTACACACCGCGAACTGATCGATCGCGATGGTGTTTACGCTGAGTTATGGAGCGGTAAGTTGATATGCTTAGATTAAAATCTCCCATGCTAATAATCTTCTAGCTCAAGAGACGATGTTTGGTGAGGACGGAAAGGAAAAGAGTGAGGAAGAGAACGATGAGGAGAAGAAGAACTAAAGAAAGGAACTTTTATTATGGCTATAGAGGGACGGCGTCTTTACTGGTCACTGATATGGTAGACATTGGCAGAAATTCGAGTATTTACCGCAAAACATCTACATTTTGGACTTGAGGCCTGTGGAAGAGGATTCCTAGATGGCTTGCCTTTACCTCTTATGGAAGTGAGAAAGAAAGGTCTCTGGCCAAGAAGCTGCTCATTTATCGCAGTGTGGGCTATAGTCAAACTTACTGCCGTCCGTTCGATCGTGACACGGCAAACTCATGTACCAAGTTTTAAGCTCTTCCATATCTCCAAGCGGGACACCCCTTAACGTCTCAGCTGGTACACGATGATGGAAACGGCAGGGGCTTAAGAGGAGGAACTCATTCTTTAGAGTCATGAGAGTGGGTCTTTGTCATATCGATCGAGTATCCGAACCCTGCTCAATCGACTGTTAGCACATCGTTAATGGAGAAGAGACTACTCAATGAGTTCGAAAAGAAAATAAAAAGGGCTGCCTTCCAGAGGTTCCAGAAGCCTCACAGAACTCGACCACAGGTCCAATCCCAGTGCATCTACCGAAAATGCGTCCACGCAAAGCGTACAAATTGGCTTCAGGTTGGTGAGAGGCAGTTTCAAGAGCATTTCACCTGTGACTAGACCAGGAGCAGATATGACTATGACCGCCATATGAAGAAGGCTTAATGTCAGCCTCAAATCCACGTAACCTACCGGGACAGCCAGTCTGGGTAACTCCGAGCTCGCTGTAGTCGTTCCACAACCTGACATCTGGCTATGCTCCTCTGGAAGGCCTGGTGGGTGGATGTCGCCAGAACTCGAATTGACGCTAAAGCGGCCGATTGCAATGAGATTGGGATATCTGGCTGAACTCTTGACGACTGTGCATCTATTCTTCATTGCTGGTACTTTCGTGCAATGCCCTGATAGCCGAGTCTCAATTCGAACCAAGGGTCCTATTAGCATGACATGTGCTTACGGTGATAGGCCTTCGACAATCCTCGGTATATGGAAATGTATATGCGATGGTGGGTATGTCTGTAAATGATGCGTTAGAATTGTTTCCGGGAACCTTTGGTTGAGTATACCTTCTCTGGTAAGGAGGCATACCACTATGGTCTAACATACCGCCGCAGGCGTTCGCTGCATCGAGACAATGCAAGATAGTTGCTTTTCCTCTTCATGTTTATCCTTTCCGCCCAAGTCCATTCATACAAAGCAGTACCCCTACATTGATTAAACGGATTTCCACTGAGTAGTCACGTCGGCTGTGACCAGTTAGGCATCTGTCAACTGAACCTCTCTCAAGCGCCTCCGATCAGAAGGTAATGTCTTATAGGATCATACTTGCCGGGGCAGGCTATTAAGAAGCCGTATGCATAGATAGCCTTCCTTGCGGTGCTCCTGTCGGCTTTGCTTGCTTCTTCCGCCCAACCATTGAGTTTGCGGCACCTTGTTGATCTCTGTGTGATTGTTAGCATGGTATCTCTCTCAGTCAATCGGTCCAATACTGCTTACAGTAGAGTCGCTTCTGCCGTTAACAGGGCCCCAATTAAACTTCAAACGAATGCTGCAATATTATCAACCTTGCTTCACTCAGGCGGTCCTTGTGCTTAATGGCTGCCATGTGGCCTACCTAGGTCAGTCGGCGCCACCATATCTAACACCAGTACTAGGGACTAAACGGCAACCAGACGCACGCCAGCTCAAGAATTGCAGAGATGCTGACAAAAATCGTATCATGACTGTAGCTTCATACGCACTTGAGGAAGCAACAAAGCGTCAATTGACACTCAGTATAGCCCTGCAAAACCCCGGCCAACCCACGTCATAGCTGCTCGTCGTACGAGATTGTTCCCGAAAGGGAAGGACACATTGGCGATTCTCGAGTTCAACTGTTCGAGGTTCGACAAGATTGTAGGAGAGTCCAAGCTGTTGTTGTCGCGGGAGGGGAACAAGGAGATATTTCGGCGACCTTGATGCCGAGGTAAATAATATGGGTCAACTGAGAGAAAGAGGAAGGACAGATGAGAGTAAACGGTGAAGTTATCGTATTTTCCTATTATCAAAGCGTCGTGAGGTTTTGTAGCGGTTGCTATAGGAGATAGATGTGGTCGCGTGCAAGTCAGGTCGGCAGAAGTTGAGATGTAGAAGAGAGGTGTGTATTTCGTGAGACTGGGTCTAGAGAAAGACAAGATCCATGCGCTCACATGACGGTTATGTGGGTGAGTAAATTCACAAGAGCTTGGAATGAAAGTAGTAAGATAATGGCAAGTCTATCATGTGGTCATTGATCAGAAACCTGGTCGGACTCCCTTTGCCCGTTTGCTGCGGTGGTGGGCGAAGGGAACATGATGCCGCCAAGACAGGTCTTTTCTCGGTGTTCCGGAAATTCAATGTTGTTCCCAAGAACACAACCTTTGAACAAACCGCAACATTTCTGTACAGTTTGAATAATATGATGGCATCTATTTGATATATTCTTGTATTATTCTAAATGTATGTTGAAAACAAAACATTAGAATCAAGGCCTTAATAATTTATTCTTGACTCTCAAATAGGGAATATGGTATAGGGTAACCCCAAGTTGATCACGTTCACTCTGTATAAGAACCTTAAATGTAACTGTAAAGAAACAAGGACAAGTTCACTCAAACTTGATTTTAGAACCAATCTAAATGCTACAAGAGGTCAGTCTGAGCGTCCAGTTCAATGGTTTACTCCAAAAAGAGAGTAGAATCTGGCCACTGTTTACCCCATGTTCCTTTGGCCCCACGTATAGAGTGCACTGTACTGTACAAGATGCCATGTAAGCACTGAACCTCACCGAAATCACCCCCAATTACCGATTCAACATTACACAATCTACAAGTCGTCCAACACAATTAATTATTTATTTCATTATTACATGAACACTAAAACAAATCATGAAGATCCTCCTACACTCCCACTTCCCAGCGGGCCACACATACCCCATGCAGGCTGTGGCCCAATCCCTCATCCGTCGAGGCCATCAAGTAGTATGGCTCTCCAGCGCCGACAACGAAGTCCGCGTGAGAGCGGTGGGAGCCACCTTTGTCGCAACAGAAGCAATCGCCATTGTAGATGAGCCTCTTATCGAAAAGAACGAGACTGGAATTCTCGACAAGATGTACAATCGTCTCGAGATTCGTCTTCTCGCCCAAGTGAGCGATTATCGTCGGGTATTGCGGGGCGGCTTTAAACCAGATCTACTGCTGGTCGACGTGATGCCCTACGGGGCAAGAGCTTTGTACGATCTGGGAGAGATCCCTGCGTATGCGACTCTGGGGGTGATTCCGATGTACATGTCGAGCTGGGGAGCTCCGCAGGCGGTGTCAGGAGAGAGTCCTTCGATGTCGTTGTTGTGGTTGATTTGGAATTTTCTGCATCATCTTATCAGTCAATGGATTCTGTTGCCTTACTTGTTAAGGCCGGTGATAAATGCGCAGAGACAAGTGCTGGGGCTGAAGAACTTACCTTTTGGTGAACCCATTGAGTCCTTCACTTATAGCCCCTTTCTTCACATCCAAGCATCGTCTCCGTCATTGGAGTTTAAGCTACTCCCTAAGCCGAGTGAGCAGAAGAAGCACACAAGATTTGTTGGACCAACAGTCACCCAGATCCAGACCGATTATGTCCAATTGCCTCCTCAATGGGATGAAATCGTTGCCCATCCTCGTGTTGTTGGCATCACTCAAGGAACACTGGCCATGGACCCAACATCCTTGATTATACCAGCTATTGAGGCGCTCTCGAACGATCCTCAACTGCTCCTCGTTGTGGCAACACCCCATGTAGAGGAGGTTACCTCGAGAGTAGGAGAGCTGCCAAATGTGCGATACGTCAAATGGATCCCGTACCATCTCTTTCTTCCACAACTCTGCCTCCTCATCACAAATGGTGGGTACGGAAGTATAACTCAGGCACTGTCCCACAAAGTACCCCTGATATGCGCGGGCCAGTCAGAAGACAAGAAGGATACATCAGCTCGTGTCGACTGGGCCGGAGCAGGCATTGATTTGAAGACAGACACTCCTTCAGCAGAGCAGGTTCGCAAGGCGGCGAGGACGATTCTTTGCGACAAGAGATATGTCGAGAGAGCAGGACGCTTAGGAGATGAACTTAATGAACTTGGCGGAGCTGATCGAGCTTCGGAGCTGTTGGAGGATCTGGCCGAGTCTAGAGCCAGATAACAGGTTAGCAAGTTACTTTCTCAATATATGACTGGAAGATAGGATGTATATACCACCTTAGAGATGTCAGATACTAGCTAGATGATCAAATCGAACTAGGAAGCAAGCATGGGCAGGTAGACTAGTGTTATAGCTGTATAAAATACAAGAATCGAGCTTGATTCTTCCTAATGACTATGCAGTCGCTTGTCCTGTTCCAAAAGTCCGCTCGAGTCATCGGTCATCCATTGACAATATTCCAGTGGAAGCTGTTGCCTTGTAAATGCCAGTCCAGATACGCTGCCATTCTTTCGTGGGATAGGAAAGGCTAGGAAATAGTCAGCGATATACTCGAGGAAGCGGCACTTGTACGTTGTGACATACCAAATAGATGCGAGAAGCTCTTGCCAAGATTGTTTTGCAGACAGGACCATTCTGCAGGTCTAAGAAATTGGTGAGATCTTCAGTGGCCAGAACGAAGGTTTGACGATGTGTTGTTCGGAGAATAAGCTGCAGGGTGTACATACAAGAGAGACGCGATGATGTCCTCTGAGCTACAGATACTAGGCGATACTATGCCGGACCTCAGGATCCTGATGAGATCTTCTATATTACCAGTGTCAAAATCTTGAGGAATACGGCCTGGAGGGACGGCGCGGGCTAGACTTACCGAAGGAACATGATGGTACGCTGCAAGATTCGTCCACCGCGGTGGTCTCAGTCAACTAACTGGCGGAACGATAGCCACCAAGGTTCACCGAGGATCAGAAATGGGGACCGAGATGAAGCATCCTAATTGTGGGATTGCGATGACGGGCTCTTGTGTTTGGTCCAAAGAGCCAGACTTCATGAATCACCACTCCCTCGACACCCGGCCTTGGGTTCCAGTGTTGAACGATCAGGAGCAGAATAAGATAGAGGATGAAGGTGAAAGTATTTCCCTCCAATCCGATGAAGTAACGGAGGTGGTGGTCAAGGACGACCACCAGTCTGATGGGCATCGTTACTCAAGTGGGCGCGGGAGTCCGAGAGGAAGAATATCGACTTGGGACTGGGAAAGATTCCAGGATCGTGAATAAGGCGACCGTAGTATACCTCTGATGGAGATGAAACAGTAGATCAAACAGGAGAAGTGAAGATGAGCTGAAAAGCGCTGATGGTTAGAATACTCTGTTCAATGTGAACACCATGGCAGAACTGACCTGAACAAATGTTCCCAATAGAACAAAAGGAACAGATAGCCTGATAGACCGAAAACAAAGAAAACGATACCATGCTGTGTTATGGTACTGGATAAAAAGGTCGAGAGGAGAGGGGAAGAAGAGAGTGCTAGCCTGGGCGTTTGTCGTCGGGTGCAGAAGTGGGAGAACTGCCCCTCTGAAATGCCAACGCCTGAGCAAACAGCACCATTTCTCACGCTCGACCAGACTGAATCCTTTTGAGTAGAAGAAGATACTGGCGAAGAGATAATAAATAGGCGCAAAATGCTTTATTCAGGAGTATGATTATATTCTACGACGTGATGGAGGGCCCTTATGGGTGATTCACTACAATACTACTGCCGAATCATAATGCGATCGAACACGAGAAAGCAGCATCGTTGCAATGAAGAGTACGTGATAAAAACGACCTGCTAGCGGAAGACAGTATATATGGTCTTCTGGCGATGATATCGACGAGTGACATGGACGCACTGAAGGCATCACTTGAGGAGAACGCGAGACGCATCGAACATAAACACCAATTTTTGATACCGTGATACACAGAGCACCATAGAATCCTACGACTGTGCGCTGGGCTGGGCGTGCGTGCTGCATCGCGGACGCTAGAGGGGTGGGACAAGGATAGCAGATATCTACAGGCACACCAACAGAAGACAATACTCATGCGATCAACACGAAAGATGAGAGCATCCTTTCTAAACAAAGGGAAACCACAATAGTCTCACCATACGAAAGAATGAACTCGCATTCAGCGATACCTTCACATACATCGAACAACAAGTCTGTGCTGTTCTATCTGTCTGTTCACGACGAAGAACACTCCACCATCTGCAGCCCACCACAACGCACATCCGTAGATCAACATCACCAACACAAAGCATATTTCTTCTTCAAGTCCCAGCACCAGGCCGAGTTCTCAATGAAAAAATGGGAGTGGGAAACCAAAAATTGGGTCGCCGCTCTGCACAAAGGCAGGTCACACGAAGTCCATGGGAAAGGGACAACATGCTTCGCAGTCCTTGGGCTTCTTGATCCCCAAGGACCACCGGTCGTTTGGCATAAGTATGAAGAGAAGAAAGGAAAAAGGAGAAGGGAAGTCGGGGGAAGATGAGGATTTTATAGACGACTGGCCAGAGCGGTGAAACTCCTGCTGATCTGCCGCTCTGCCCTCCTGCGCGGCAGCTCGATCCTCCATGGGGAACACCCTGGTCCAATGAGATCTCGAGATTATGAAAGCCATCGATCTACGGGTTTGGCAGCTGTCAGACCAGGGTCGGTGTGCGGGTGTGCATGGTGGAGCGTGGGGGTGGGTGGACGTTATATCGACGACGGCTCGGGACACTTGGCTGTGATCTTGCGAGCACGACCATTAGGAAAAGTCGAACACCATTTTTAGAATGTTAATCTGATTTTTAGCTTCCGAGAGATATCTCGGATGCCATTTTTAATTGTTCTGGTGGTTGTGGTCAGATTTTAATAGGAGGCGATTTGAGCCGCATCTGCGTCCACCAACGGTTTTGATACTGGGGATACGTTAGCAACCCCAGCTACAACATCAAGTAGATCTCATAGAAAGGAGAACATCGGAACAAAAGCAGGATGCGCAAATGCAGTCTGATCCTGAACAATCGATGAGTGTCAGGGGCGGACATGTATTATAGGCAGGAAATCCATGATATCGAATTACATTAAACATGACTATTATCTAACAGAAGGACACGCCTACGAACGATTGAATCACACCAGTGATGCCCAAACATCCATCATAAGTTAATTAAGCTTTGTGGTTGACGAGCAAATGCATGGCGCTCGATTCAGGGGAACACATCAGTCCGGCCGTCGAGCCACGCTGCAGCACCACCACGACGAATTAGATATCCATGCATAACTCAAAGGAAGAGATTAATATCTAGAACCTTCGAGACCAATCAAAATATTACGTACCTCGCAGCTCGCACTGCGCAACCCTCGCCCAGTCACGCGCCTCGCATCAGGGCTTCTGGCCGAGTCAGCCCCCCTGTTGCTCGGCCAAGTCGCACATAATCACATACCCTGTCTCCACTTTTGAGAGGCTATATTTACCTCCTGTATCCTCTCCTCTCCTCTTCTTCCTTCTTCTTTCTTTCCTCATCACACTTCATCACCTCCCACCTCCCACCTCCCTCCCCTATCAC